>JAXCGZ010015144.1:72500-75000 GCA_037179515.1 Halocaridina rubra
TATATATATATATATATATATATATATATATATATATATATATATATATATATATATCATACATACATATATATATATATATATATATATATATATATATATATATATATATATATATATATATATACATATATATATATATATATATATATATATATATATATATATATATATATATATATATATATATATATATATATATATGATTGTGACACCAGGACGGGCCAAAAAATAAAATAAAATAAAACAGCCCCCACCGAGCCTGGGCACGAAGAATATATTAAGTAAAAAGTAACAGAGATGGAGAGTGTAATGACTTGTCAGATGAGAAGGGATAATAAGAGGTGTGTAATGAATATCCAAGAATATTCAGTGTTGATGTAGGCATAACAAATAATCGTAACTGAAGGAAGACTTAACATCGAACTGTCCTGGGCAGTCCTATTCAAGTTTAAAAATCCTTCAGCTGTAGTATCGCAACGGGCGGATGGTGCCATGGGCCAACCTACTACTGGTAATATATCTAAGTTACAATTACCCTCACATACATACAACTGTTCTCACAAGGAACATTTATTAAAAAAAAACACGACGGGAAAACATATATTAGGAGCCTAAGGGCACCTCTGAAAACAGCCAAATTAGGCACCCGATGAAATCCACGCGCGCGCACGTGACCTTTTGGAACCAGTTCCTAAAAACCTTCCTAGTCGATGTCAAATATGCTTCAAAATTAAGACAATTAGCTTAATACTGAATAGACGCCTTATATATTGATAGATTTTTATAAATTTGTTAATATATTATAAATAGACTGTTTTATTTATTTATCTGGTGAGCTGCTACTTCCATCCCAGCAGCATTTTCCCTATGTTTTATTGGGTCGCTGTTTGCACTACCCTGTTGGAGCTTGTGTTGGTATAGCTTAATTTTACGGCCGCATGCTCTTCCTGGCACAGACGCTTACCGTGATCTGGGCTTGGAACCGGCACTAAGTTGAGATTGATTTGTTCCCCCAGTGGATTCTTGAATGGGCCACCCACCAGAGGTTGGGTCTTACCTTGTAAAGATGCAGTTGAGAATATAAATATTAAGTCTCAAAAAAAAATAATATTCAATTACGTATGGTGCAGTGAATATAAACTTTTTTATATATATGTGTGTATATATATATATATATATATATATATATATATATATATATATATATATATATATATATATATATATATATATATATATATATATCCTGTGCCTGTGGGGCGGGCACAATATCAAAGAATCGCCTCACCGTATTCCCTGCGTGTCGTAAAAGGCGACTAAAAGTGGACGGGGCGAGGGGGACTAGGAATCCCCCCCCTTGTACCAACCTCCTGTGAGACGTCAAAGAAGAAGGGGAGTAGAGGGGAGAATAACTTCTCCCCAAACTGTTTTCCTTTTTTGATGTCGGCTACCCCCCAATTAAAGGGGGAAACAGCCAAGGTATATGTATGTATGTATAAATAATAAACTTATTTTAATGAAGCCCTGCAACCATGATTCACCTTTCTAGTTGTGGTTCATAAGTTTCCCACTAATCATTCCCAGAGAATCATTTCTAGCATTGTTGTTATTATTATTATTAATTAATATCATTATTTATTATTATATATATATATATATATATATATATATATATATATATATATATATATATATATATATATATATTCAAATAAGCACATTACATATGTGAAAACATGAATCATTTTCTTACCCCGACCGGGACTCGAACCTAGGACTTATAATTACTAAGTCAAGGCGCTACCAACTACACACCACAGAAGGTTAAAAGGAATCCAACCTTATAGCTTATATCTGCTATACTTTGGAATGAACGCATTCTATCTGAATGCCACTATGTTCATATTATAGATTCCCCAACCTCACTCGTGGCTTCATGTTCGCATTTAATTCAATTCCCAATCTCATTCGGGTCATACAATACTCAAATAAGCACATTACATATGTGAAAACATGAATCATTTTCTTACCCCGACCGGGACTCGAACCTAGGACTTATAATTACTAAGTCAAGGCGCTACCAACTACACACCACAGAAGGTTAAAAGGAATCCAACCTTATAGCTTATATCTGCTATACTTAGGAATGAACGCATTCTAACTGAATGCCACTATGTTCATATTACAGATTCCCCAACCTCACTCGTGGCTTCATTTTAGCATTTAATTCAATTCCCAATCTCATTCGGGCCATGACAATTACTCAAATAAGCACATTACATATGTGAAAACATGAATCATTTTCTTACCCCGACCGGGACTCGAACCTAGGACTTATAATTACTAAGTCAAGGCGCTACCAACTACCACCACAGAAGGTTAAAAGGAATCCAACCTTATAGCTTATATCTGCTATACTTAGGAATGAACGCATTCTAACTGAATGCCACTATGTTCATATTACAGATTCCCCAACCTCACTCGTGGCTTCATTTTA
>JAXCGZ010015144.1:80000-132500 GCA_037179515.1 Halocaridina rubra
CAACCATATTTTTTTTTTCTTTTTAACATACAGCTGAAGGGTCTTGTGGACTTAATAAGACTGTTCAGGACAGTTCGATGTTATTTTCCTTCAGTTATAGTTCTCTTTCTATGCCTACATCAACACCGAAAATATTCTTGGATATTCGTTAAACATGTATTATCATCCCTTCACATCTGACAAGTCACAATACTCCCCATCTCTTTCTCTTAATGTTTTCTTCGTGCCCAGGCCCGATGAGGGTAGATTTTTTTTTTTTTTGGGGGGGGGGCGTCCTGGTGTCATAATAAAAGAAAATGTATATAAAAGGCCCATTGTAAGAAGGGTGACCAAGTCAAAGCACACACCTATTCACTAGAAAAAAATTCACTCCACCACGTCTTTTCGCCTTGGAGATATGGTCAACTTTATCCCCACTTCCATAACCACTATATATCTTGGGTCATCCACAGTGTAAGTGGGTCTAAATCGTGGGGACCGAATGCCATAGCTGGTTTGCCACCACTGTTTCATCCTTATGTAAATCAGCAAAAGATAGACAAAGTGTAAAGAAATGAACACATATTGTTTCTTACATGAAAAACATCGACGACGACGATGAACTGGGATGTGGGGTCTTCACTAGAGGGGGGCGTGGGATAGGAAGGATTTGGGGGGAAAGCACGGAAATTAAATAGAGAGAGAAAAATGATACGGATAAACTGGAACAGGATGTGGGGAAATTAGTGATGGCTTCGAAAAAAAATATATAAGCCTAATCGAGTCAATCTAAATTTAGTTTATTATCTACCTCTGTACCTGTCATCTTCTGTACTTTAACCTAACCTAACCCAATCATTTCATATCTACATAACATGCTGATTCTTAATGAACACCAAACTATTCGCTATTTATATTATTTTCGATAGTAATACGCTGAATTAGACCGCAATTTATAGTTATCTCGTATGTTAATTTACCCCATAATATGACATCAATATTCAAGTCATTTAAATCAAATCCCAATATTATATTTCTGTATGGCAAACATTAATATGTATTTTTTTTTATTTTCAGATGAAGCTATGGATAAAGACAGCTTCTCTAATCTTGCTGATATTGGTGATTAGAGGGAAAGCCCAGGAAGACGGGTCTTTTTGGTGGCTTAAAGCCACTACCGACAGCCCACCAGATCCCACCTTAAGCCCAAGCGACGACCAACCCTGTGAATGCGTTAAATACTACCTGTGTATTAATGGAACTATTAGCACATCAGGTGCTGGTATAATAGACGTTCGAATAAGACCTTTCCGGAACCAGCCTCCTCCTCCAAGAAATCGAGATCTTGTTAGTGAGACTCAATGCCCTGATTTGTACGATGTTTGCTGTGCCCCACCCCCGCCTTTGACTCCCACACCAACGAGTTCAACCCCACAGCCAACCCTACCTCCAGATACGCCATGCGAATGTTTATCATTTGTGAATTGCAGCGCTGATCGTCTCGTGAGTGACGGTGGTGGCAACACTTCTCTTGAAGCTTTTGGTTTTTCATACTCACATTCCTCCTGTCCTCACGCTTTTACGGTTTGTTGTGCCCTTGGAGATACTACTACCACTGTTACCACCTTACCCGAAGAGCCCATAATTACCACAACACCCCCTAATTTAACCCCCTCCCACTGCGACTGCGTCGAGCATTATTTATGTGACGCGACAGGAACCATTATTACATCAGGGGCGGGTCTCTTGGATCTCCGGAATCGACACGCAAATCCTAATCCCGACGTGGAATGTGAGAATCCAGGACATATCTGTTGTAACAAACCATTATCTGAGACCAATACAACGATTGCAACCACTACACAAGAACCCACTACCACTCCTTTACCAGAACAGAACTGTGGTTCCAGGAATCGATTGGGTATTGCGGTGAGTTTGTTATTGGCATTGGCTTGGCACCTGTGGTGAAATTCTTATCAGCACAATCTTGTCACGTGATCTGTGATCGTCTTATGTGAGACTAGTTTTGCATGCGCTTGGGTGTGTTGACTGTCCTAAGCTTCGTATATTCTCCTACTTAGTAATTGTGAGATTGTGAAATGCTTATTGGTGTAAGGAATGGTGATTCTGTCCTATAGATGGGGGAAATGTTTCATGAACTAAATGTGATTAAGCTGAGGATTAACTGCTGCGAGCGAGACTTTATTCTCTCGCTCTTCATTGTAGTTCAGAGCGTAAAACTTCTCATTTACAATGACTTGTATACATATGAATAGGCTTTTGTAAGCCATGCAACATATCTAGATATTTCGCAATATACTTATGCCTAAAAGACGCGTTAAAAGGACAGCTTTTAAAGTTCCATGACCTTTTTTTCAAAATCATACCTATTTCACAAAGATCTCCGTGCAATAAAACCTGCTGGTTGATCTGACCCGAATACTCGGTGAATCCCCCCCCCCAAAAAAAAAAAAATAAATATATATATATATATATATATATATATATATATATATATATATATATATATATATATATATATATATATATATATATATATATATATATATATATATATATATATATATATATATATATATATATATATATATATATATATATACACCGCATTTAATGTGAGTGTTTTCTTGTAAAACTGCTTTGGAAATGTTAGTGCGTGTATGTGTTTTTTTTTTAAGAATCCTTTTCAGCTGTAAATAGCATTAAATATTATGTACATATTTGCACTTTGTTAATTGTAAATATTTTATCAAAGCAGTGCCGTGTAGTTGGCGAAATAAATATTTCCATATTTCATGAGTAAACTTAGTCTCTCTCTCTCTCTCTCTCTCTCTCTCTCTCTCTCTCTCTCTCTCTCTCTCTCTCTCTCTCTCTCTCTCTCTCTCTCTCTCTCTCTCTCTCTCTCTCTCTCTCTCTCTCTCTGTATATATATATATATATATATATATATATATATATATATATATATATATATATATATATATATATATATATATATATATGCTAGGTCTCCTTGGAATCGAATTTTTGTGACTTTAACAAGAGACAAAATTATGACTGGGTTTGCCATTCTATTTCTTAATCTGTTTGTATCATCCTCTACAGAGGTTATTTCGCAAGAATTTAATCTTGAAATATATTTTTTTTTCAAGTAATACAAGCTTTCCTCTTTTTCTGAGCTTGTATCATTTAAAAAAAAAATCTTGCGAAATTAATATCTTGCTAGATAATCTCTGCAACGATGCTTTCAAAGACGAACTAAAGAGGTTGGCACAAACAGATTAAGAAATAGGATGGCAAACCCAGAGTCATAATATTGTCTCTTCTTGAAGTCACAAAAATTCTTTTCCAAGGAGAACTTACATGATAAAATTTACGCGCTATATATATATATATATAATATATATATATATATATATATATATATATATATATATATATATATATATATATATATGGCAGAAATATACAGAGCAAGAAATGACAACTCAGTAAGGAAGACAGGCTAAAGGAATTATGTCTACCAGCACCTGAAGCTAGAAACAACAAGAGGGTCCTCTGTAACGGTGAATAATATCCACCAAGTCTTTACACAATTGATAAGGGTGAACATTTGCAATGGAAGGTTCTAAAACTAGAGGTCACAGTTGGAAACTTCATTAAAAAAAAAGTAAATATATCTGCTAATTGGATTTCGTAAAGCAAGGATACTGTAAATGCAAAAATCAATAATAATAATAATAATAAGAAGAAGAAGTAACAGATAGGTGAATCCGAAAATGACTTAAACGCCATCGGTCTATAACAGTTTGATTACTATTGTATTTACGGAAATAATTATTGAATAAACATTGACACTACTGTTGTTTGTCTAAAACGAAAAGCAATCTCTCTCTCTCTCTCTCTCTCTCTCTCTCTCTCTCTCTCTCTCTCTCGCTATTAAAAGCACGACAGTTCTGCTTTGTCAATTAACGGACTATTTCCCTAACTTATTTTGACTATTATACGAAATTTTCTCCAAATAAATATAAAAATTTTCCTTTTCCTTGTTTTATTGTTTAATCCTAACGCAATATATCCCAATACTGATCGTTTTCGATTATGTCCTACTTGGACATACAATATGACAATACAGACACTTTGAAGCAGTATAAAAAGGCACTCTTTCTGTAGTTTATGCATGCTAAGCAGTCTTGCACATAAAATGTAGGCATAGCTATTATAAATAAGAATTTCGGGGGTTATATTTCTTTAAGTATTAATAAAAAAAAATTAAGAATACAATCGAATATAATGCAAAACGTTCTAAGTTGCAGTACGTCAGTCAAGTTTTGATTGTCTTGCCATTATTTATAAAATAAACTCATATTAGTTGTCAGGCATTACTGTATAAATGCACTCATATATCATGAAATACGTTATAAACTTTCAGTCGGTTTAGCAAGCTTAGTTATATAGAGTACTTTGTAAATCTAAAGTTTCAGTCGGTTTAGTAAGCTTAGTTATATACAGTACTTTGTAAATCTAAAGTTTCAGTCGGTTTAGCAAGCTTTGCTTGCCTTTCCTTTTATTTAAAAACACTAAATGCTTAAAGAACTGGGTATTACTGCACTTTATCCACCGTGGAGCATTAGGAAAGTCATCCAGTCTTAATTCATAAACCACACACTGGGTCCACCTCTATAAGGGAGACTAATAGTAACACATAAAGCAACAACATTGTTCCTAATTGAGAAAGGATATTTTGTCCATGTTCTCAGCACAACACGAAATTCCCGTTTGTTTGAAGAGTTCATGACTTTCTCTTATCTTTTTTATGAAGGTGACACCAGGAAGAGCAAAAGACTGCCCTTGGGCGAAGAAAAAACATAAAGCAAAGAGAAACTGAGATAGGCATAAAAAGAAAAATGACCTGCAGCTGTAGTATTGCAAAGAAAGTAAACTAAATTTCCTATTCAACGTTATGTAAATAGAATACTGTCATAACCCTTGTCTATGAATGACAATTGATCCTATTGTGAGTGGACACAAAGTCAGTGTGAGGCGGGGAAATTAGGCTGGATGTCTTTCCTGAAACCCAAAAGGGGACATGATCACGGTCTGAAAACTCTTTGAGTCAAGTATCCTATCCACTCGTTAACCACGGTCCCCTATTTTATATATATTTTTGGGAGTAAATGATAATCGAGTAGAACCCTTCGATGTTTGTAGATTGACCTAGCCTGACGTATCCTTGCCTGACCTAATCTAACCTTGCCCAACCTAACATTACAACAAAAGTCAGCCAGAAGGTGGGAATAAACACTTTGTCTTGAGTTTGTGACTAATTTCGCTTTATTCTAGCAGTAAATATGTTTTAATTGATACCGAGGCACATTTGGCGGATAAAACATATCCGGGTAAATATTTATTTTCGCACCCCAGTTAGAAAAAAAAATCGAGAAATACACGATTAAGGTTAGGTTTAGTTAGTTCATTCCTTATAGAGAAGAGTTGAAAAGAGTGTAATTACAGAAAGTTTTTGTGTTATGCAGACCTCATACTGGTAGAAGGGGGGAATCTTGGGGTCGGAGTTTTTTTTCTTTTCTCACCATACGCCTGAGTAGATAGTTCTCTATCTGTCAGTCGGCTGACCATAGTCAGCCATGCGTTGCTTGAGCAAAGAGGTTTTCTTCCAGTGTCTTGCTAGGACTATCCTGGAAACCCTCCCCATTTATCCGGGCACAAAGGAAATAATCAGATGAACATAAAGGTAAAAATCTTAATTCTGACAAGAAAATGTTGGCTGCCACCATAGATATACAGTATTGGATCTTGAAAAGATATATAGTATTGGATCTTGAAAAAGATGAGAAACACCCAGGACCTGGGCCATGTAAAATTAAATAACACCATAAATGACTAGGTTCGGTATCACCCCTAATAAGGGGGAATTGAGGATATATTTACCTAAATTACCTATTTGTGTTCACGGGAAAGTGCCCTATGCTAGTAACTCCCTGTTATCTAATCGGTTTCATTTTTAACTCATTGGTATAGGCTATATCATAATTGTCTTTCTGGATAAGAGGCCAAAATGCATTTTTTTTTTTCATACATATACCGGGTATTTTTTTTTAAACCCACTGGTCCCAACCTATTACTTTAAATTGTCAACAAAAAGAATGTATGTATGCATGTAAGAATATACTGTGTATTCCATTAAATGTGCACATTATGTATCAGAGATTAGCCTAGTGTGGGAGAACGTAGTACATTAAGTATAAAATTTTTAATATGTTAATAAAATACAAAGTGTCTATCCCCAAAGCTAGACAGACTTTATTGTAATCTCAGCTTAGGTTAAATCAACAAATTCAGAAACTTATCTCAAAAGAAAACATTTACTCAAGAAATATTTGGCAAATTTTAACATTCACAACCCTACTTATGAAGAAAATTACATGAAATATATCATTATAGGTTAGAATTCAATTAGGTTAGTATAAGCCTAGGTAAAAAAAAGTGGATTACTAAAATTGATGTTTTTTTTTCAGGTGTCTTAAAAGTTTTTGCAATGTTTTGTATTTCCATTTCACTTTTGGAGCATGAAAGTAAACATTTACCAAATATTCCAATATTTTTAACTATTAAAAAATTTAAATTTAAATATGTAATGATTAAAATTAATAAAATACAATATGATCAGGTAAAAATAACGATTCCAGGTACATTTAAAAAAAAAAAAAGTAAATTTTTGGAAGAGGGGATTACAGAGAAAATTGTCGAAAAAAACGTTTTTGGTGCGTCCTATCTTAACCTAACCAAATCTCACCTATGGGAACGCGTCCTGCCTAGCCGGGTGCTTCATATTCCATTAATCCCCATAACTAAAATACCCCCCCAAAAAAAATTGCTGCTACACTAGTTTTGGTTGTCAGGTTAGATTTGGTTTGGCTATTGCCTAACTTAACATTTCACTGGCTTACGTAATGGGAACTGTTGCAATAGGAAATTAACACTATAAACGCAGTACAGACTACTCCTTAGTATAACTGCCCCTCTGATAATTGCCCCCAACTCTACGCTAAAAAGGACTATTGCCCCTTAATATTAAAGTAGAAAAAATAACATTACGAATATATCGAAGTTCAATTGGAATATTTTTGGTTAGGTTTGATCATATTGGGTAAGGTTAGATTAGATTAGGTTAAGGTTTAGGATAGTTTGCCTGTGAGGCAAATGTCCCTCCCTCATTATACACATTCGGAAGGTGGACATATTTTCGGTCAAAATATATCCAATGAAAATAAGTTCTAGGGATTTATTTTCCTTATTATATTATACATATTTATCAAAGAATAACTTACGTACTTGTTTATCCTTAAAACAACGTGAGTTTTCTGAAACACTTCACAATTTTAATTAAACAGACTTGGACAATTCCACCTTCCAACACGCTTTTTGAAAACACACTGAACTGAAGGAGGGTTTAAAAATGGCCTGTTGTTGTTGTTTGAGGTTAAAGCCAACCTTGTGTTGGCACGGGCCCTTGTTCAAAGAACGGCCCGTAGGTTATACCTCTTGGTTTGTTTTATCACCTTGGTGGTTCAAAAGTTTCCAAGGTGGTGAGATGTGTGTCTATGTTGTCAAGTATTTCCTTAACAATTTTGGCTGCATGAACTGTCGCATTGGGGTGTTGTGGTTCCATGTTTAATCCGTTCCTTAAGCTGTTTGTCTTTGGACATTCTAAAAGATAATGCAGCAGGGCCTTATCAGTTGTCTTGCGACAGTGTGCACGCTCTTTTCTGGGGTTCTCAATAATTTCCCAGCAGCATTTGTAGCCTAGCCTGAGTCTAGCTATCGTGACAGCCAGACTCCTTGGGGTGTACTTGGATACCGGTGAGGGCTCAAGTTTTGTTGCTTCCCTGTACCACGTGGCAGAGTAGGAGCTTTTGTTGACCCAGTAGTTGTGGTTTTCCTGCTTTGATCTCTGTAGTGCCTGCTTGGTTTTTGATTTGTATTGTTGAAGACTGGGTTGTATAGAGTGCTGTATGCTGTGGCATAAGACAGCATCCTTGGCAAGTTGATCTGCCTTGTCATTTCCAGGGATGTTGATATGGCTGGGTATCCAGTTGATGGTTACCGGTCTTCTTTGTTCTTGATGTTGCACTAGCAGTGTTTGGACCGTGCTGATTAGGTTGATGTTTTCTTTGAACTTCTGCTGCTGTAGTGCTTGGACAGAGGAGAGTGAGTCAGTGTGTATGGTAACAGGTCCTTGTCCTTTTTCAATTGAGTTGTGCAGAGCCATTTTGATGGCAAATAACTCAGTTTGCAGAGTGGAGCAGGAGTCTGAAAGTCTCCAGAAGGCTGTAAAACTCTCCGAGTAGACTGCCGCTTCCGTTGCAGGGATACCAGCATTGACAGTACCATCTGTGTAGTAGGAGACGCCTTCTGCTTGGTTGGTTTCAGCGATAGCAGCTAGAGCTGCTTCATGCAGTTGTATCTTTGAACAGGCTTTCTTACTGTCAGGAAGACTAGTGGTGTTAAATTTTGCAGGGTGTGCTCTCCATGGGACTGGCGGCTTGTAGTTGGTGCAGGGCTTGTCTAAGTTTATTCTTGCCAGTTCAGATGCCATGTTGCATTTGTGAATACTTTTCAGAAGGTGGCCGGCATAGCTGTTTGGGATAGGGAGGTCAGGATGTTTGTTGAGGGCATCTTTCAGCCTTTTTTGCGTGTGGGATTTCCTTTCGGATAGCAGAGCCTTTGTTATGGAGTTGGTGTTGGAGACGTTTATCCAGCTATATAAGGGAGGTAGATTTGTTTCCATTTGTAGGTTGCATATCCTGGTCCACATAGGAGCCCCCAGCATGTAACGCATGGCGTTGTTCTGGATCACTTCAATGGTGGAGATTTGTTGTGCATTGAGGTTGGCTAGGGTTGGGGCGCTGTAGGTAATCAGGGATCTAATGGTGGCTGTATAAAATTTCTTCAGGACCTGAATACCTGCTCCTTCTTGGAGAGATGTCATATATCTCATAGGGGTTAGTCTGCTGTGAGCTCTTTCTCTGAGATATGTGATCTGAGGTTTGAAGGTGAGATGCCTGTCTATGTAAACTCCTAGATACATGAATGTATCCACCCACTCTATGTTTCCATTGGCTAGGGTGATCAGGGCTAGTGGTACTGGAGTTTTTATGGCCATGGCTTTTGTTTTGTTTCCGTTGATTTTGAGTCCAAGCTCCTTGCTTTTCTGATGGAATAGGTCTACTGCTTTTTGAGCGCTGGCTAATCTATTGCCTCCTCTGCTGATGAAGACTACATCGTCGGCATAGATGATGTCTACTCCTTGGGGTAGTTGAAGTTGAAAGAAGTTCTCCATCAGTACATTGAAAAGCAGTGGACTGAGGATGCCTCCTTGTGGGGTACCATTTTCTAATTTCTTGTAAGTTGATAGATGCCTTTGGAATTTTACTCTAGCCTCTCTGTTTCTGACATGGTTTGAGACCCAACTTAGTAGATGTCCCTTAACTCCCTTTTTTGCTAGGGAGCTCAGGATGGCTGCTGGATTAGCCAGTTCAAAAGCCTCCTCAAGATCTAAGAAGACTACAACTGCGGCCTTGTTGTTAATGCAGCTGAGGACATCCATAATGCACTGTGTGGTGCCTACATTATCTCTGTAGGCATACAAGTGAGGGTGTAAGGGGCCTATTTTGAATTTTAATCTTTTGAGTACCATTTTTTCTGCTGTTTTTTCTAAACAGCTTAGTAGCGATATGGGTCGTGGATTCGTTGGGTCTTTGGGTTTTGGGATAGGCTGAATATCCTGTTGACTCCAGATTTTTGGCCACACCCTTAATAAGTAAGTGCTGTTTGTCAGATGGAGGTAGGCGGCTTCACCTGCAGTGCCCATGTTGTTGATCATTGTGTAGGTGATGCCATCTGCACCAGGGGCTGTGTCTTTCCCTCTATGTTTGGTGTTTCTGAGTTCTTGAGAGGTGAATGGTGCATCTGTCTCATCTTCTTGATCGCAGGCATGATTTATGATGTCCCATCTTTGTAGCCTTAGGTCATTTTGGATACTAATTGTGCTTGGTGGAAGTTGTTGGGTTGCTGAGCGGCTGGAAAAGGTGTCTGCAAGTCTTTCTGCTTCCTCCATTGGTTTTGGATGCGTGAGTACTTTGGGTGATTTTTTTCCGGACACTTTCTTGAGCATTTGCCATAGCTCTGTGAGGTTGGTGTGCTGGTTTAGGTTGGCACACCATTCAAGCCATTTGTCAGTCCGGATTTTTGAGACAGTCTTGTGGGTGTCTGTGACCACTTCCCGAAGCACTGCTCTATTAGCATCTGTGGGTCTTTTTCTATATAGCTTCCTGACCCTATTTAATCTTTGGTTGGCCTCTTTCACTTCTTGACAGTAGTACCATGCATCTCTATATTCCCTTTTTGGTGGTTTGTGTTTTGGTATGGCATCATCGGCTGCTTTGTGGAAGGCGGAGATGAAATCTTGTGCTAGGATGTTGATGTCTTCGGGTGCAGTGTAATTTGCATGCCACTGTGTTAATGATTGCTGAAATTTTGTCCAGTTTGCCAAGTTTTGATTCCACTTGGGAGGAGGAGGTGGAATAGGTGGAAGTTTAGGCAGTTGGATGCTTGTCTGAGTGGCATAGTGATCACTCATGAGGTGAGGATGTATGCTCCAGTCGGTGTGGGGAGTGAGGGAGGAGGTTATGAAGGACAGGTCTAGTCTTCCTCCTCGTACATGTGTTGGAACCCCACTGTTTATAAGATGGATGTTGGGGAATTCGTCCAGAAGATGAGCAATATTTTCGCCGTCATCATTATTTGGCCTTATTGAGTTTAGAATTGTATGATGGGCATTGAAATCGCCACCTATGAAGGATGGCTCCTCAGCAGCAGTTGCAAAGAGCTCTCCACCCTCTAAGAGTCCGTTTATATGCTTGTATATGTTGTATATTGTTAAGTTTTGATTTAGAAGTTGTGTATATATATATATATATATATATATATATATATATATATATATATATATATATATATATATATATATATATATATATATATATATATATATATATATATATATATATATATATATATAGGTAAATAGTCACAGGGAAAAAAAATCCTGTTACTTTTGTACCTGAGACTTTTTTCCTGTGACTTTATTACCTGGATTCGCTCAAAGGTACAGTGTGCAAGTCAGGAAGTAACTAAAGTTGGTTCAATCCCACCATGGAGAGTTAGGAAAGGCATCTAGCCACAGTCCCCCAGCTCTATAATGTATGTGTTCCTCATTCGAACGTCGACTAATTGTTAAAAAAGTACATATTTCAGTGATAAGCATGATTAGTTATCAAAGGTGTCAATTAACGTAGCAATAACAGGTTATCAGGGAAAGGAAAGGCACCTCAGCATATCTAATGAGTACATTTGTGGGCAGAATGGATCATAGGATGAAACAGTAAAGCTTGCTTTCATTGAAACAAGATAACCAGCATACACCTTTGAACAGGTTGAATGCAGTAATATTATCATTATCGTCCTTACTGCCAAGTTACAACCGAGGATCTTTTGGACCCAAATAGAACTGACCAGGGATGCTTGAAGTTCAAGTCTTTCTTCAATCACGGTTCTTTTTTAAAGCCTACATCCACACCGAATATTCTGGTGCATTCGTTACACATCTCTTACTAATCCCTTCACATCTGACAAGTCACAACACTCCATCTTTGTTTCTTTTTGCTTTATGTTTGCTTCATGCCCAGGCCCAATGAGGGCATTATTTTTTTTTTTATTGTCAATCCCAGTGTCACACTAACAATAAAAAAGAAAGTTGGAGACCACCTACTACCCAAGTAAATTCTCAACAACACTTCTAGTTTACCATTCAATCAGAGAAAAAAATGGTGAACTCCTTTTTTTAATAGAATTTTAAAGGCCATATCGATTTTTTTAATTATATAAGCAGATTGGCTCCTACTCTTCAACTGGACAAAAACATTGATTACATTCGTTAAAGCATTATATCAAACCATGGTCTTAATAACCAAATATCGGCAAGTTCTCTAATGGTTTTTAGCATCAATTTTATGAACATAAAATCCTTGAAATTAAAAACAATTTGTTTTCCGGGAAATTGAGATTTTGAGTCTCTCCAGACCCACTTTGTTGTTAACTACTGTACCAGACTAGTTTTCTAGTAAGTTTTAGTACAGAACCAACCAGTTCAGTGATGCATTCGGATTTTTGCAGAAAGGGGAAGGCGTTAAAAATGAGGTCTTGAGATTAATTAGCAACAACGAGGGCAAGTAAAGAAACTAGGGTACGATTTTTGTCCTTGGAAAAACGCCCTTACTTCTAGTATTTCTTTTAGCATGCACACAGGATTTATTTTAAGGAGGCTTTAGAATATTCACTATCCTTAGGGGCACATATCATGAGCCAGCATTTGAGATCTTCAGAGTCTGAGCAGCATTTATAATGGTTATTTTTAAGAGTTTTATGATCATGTATTGGCTGCATGTTTCTTCATATGATATTGCTCTCTTTTAGGCTAAGTTTTAGTCTTGCTCAAATTCAAATACAGAACAGCATGATAGAGGTATATGGCATGTCAAAGTAAATCCTGCAGTAATGTAGGTCTCCATATCTTAACAGGCTCGTATTGTGGGCTTCAGAGAAGGAGAGAGCCAATTCGGTGAATTCCCTTGGGTCACTGCTGTACTCAGACAGGAAACAATGATGAACAAGACGTTTCATCTTTTTGTTGGAGGAGGAACGCTAATTCATCCTCGCATGGTCATCACAGCAGCACACAAAGTTGGAGGGTGAGTTGTCTATGTATCCATAAGTACCTTTGTGTATAATGTATAATAAAAACTTTTTAAATACTTTATTATTATTAATAGTATTATTGGTACTTTACTGCTAATACTACTTTGATGTTTCTCAAATATTTATAACTAAGACAAAAGAAAAACTGGGAAAAATCTTGCTAATAACTGCACAACTCTTAATTTTCCAAAGAAAGAAAAAAGCAAAATAGCAAATGGGAACCCAGATTATGTATTTTTTAAAGAGTTCTGGGAGTGAAAAGGAAGAACCGTAAAGAACATTTACTGATCTTGACCAATATGTAATATGTAGTAGTCCTGGATTAATGATGTCATAATCACAATAGACTATGCAGCTGGATTCATTCCATATCTTAAGACCATCTCCAGATGCTTTGTTTAAGTCCTTTGTTAGTATTTGAAACTGATCTTAGGCAATTTTAATTTATCTATCAATCCTTAATCCTATGTTCCCTTCTTGTCATACTGCTGTTTACCATTTTCTCTGTCACTGTTAATCCAAATTTAAATTGGGGTCGACACAGACAGGTTGAAACAGGGTAATTAAGGCTGGATGTCCTTCCTAACACCCCACAGTGGGCTTGAATGCAGGTTTGTCACTTCTTGAGTTGACCACACACTCAAGGACTTCTGCTTTTTTGCCTCAAATTCATTTTCACTTCTCAATAATCAAGCTAAAAAGGCATCATCATCATCGTCATTATTATTATTATCATTATTATTATGTCTATGCAGAGCCTATTATTTAGCTCTTCATACTTAGCTTCATTTAAGTTTGGAAAGTGACGTCTCCTTTCTATAATGTCAACAGTATTTACATTACGTGTGCTTACTGAAGTTAATGTAATAAAAAATAATTATCTTTTCTACTATTCAAATGCTATTACTTTGCTTTTACCAACATTCTCTTAAAACTTATGTACTATACAGACACTCCAGAACTTACGAATGAGTTAGGTTCCACAAGTCCGTTCGTAAGTTGTGTTTAGGTAAACAAAAAAAAAACAAAAAAAGGTACTGTACAGTCCATACATAAGCAGTACTGTATAGTACTTAGGCTACAGACACTCAACTACTGCAAAAAACATAAAGTATAAAGTATTAATGAATTTTAAAAAGTAATAATAATGTAATAATACAGTACAGTATAGTAATACTGTACATATATTAATACATGGGTAGATAATGGGTAAATTTTATGTTCATAACACAGTTGTTCATAAGTAATTTTTAATTTTTTTTTATTGTTCTCTGCAGTTTAAACACATCATGTTATCTCACTTTCTTCCAGTACTGTCTTGCTCTAACTTTCCCGTTCCCAATTCTCATTTCTCACTCTATCAAAAAATAAATTTCCTTGCTACAAAACAAAGTAAGACTGAAGTTATGGAAGGAAAGATATGATGAAATTCATTGCCTGAGTTCTATTACAAGCAATATATACTGTATATATACTATATATATATATATATATATATATATATATATATATATATATATATATATATATATATATATATATATATATATATATATATATATATATATATATATATACAGTGTTGCCTCACTTATCGCGGTAGTTCAGTTCCGGGACCCGGCGCGAACCCGGGAATCCGTGGTGTAGAGATCAGCCTATATGTACATAGATATTTTAATATATTTTTACGTTTACACTGTATAAACCCTCCCTGTACTGTTAAAAAAACACCCTTTACATTATAAATAACAGCAAGCAACGTAATTTTTTTATGAAAGTGATAGGAAAACTACCATGAATGAGGTGATGATGACTTGACATTAATAGGGTCCATATTTTACAATAATTTTTACGTTTACGTAAAATAGCGGCCGACATCCACAAACTATTTTCCTTCTTTCAACATATCTAAGAGTTTCACTTTATCTACAATGGTTAACATTTTCCTTTGCCGCTTAGGCTCACTACAAGAAGCCTTAGAAGATGAAGGATGCTTGGGAGGCATTGCAAAGGTTAAAATATGCGAGTAAAAAAATCACAAGCAAAACATATTAATAATAATAAGCACAACATGAATGGCGCACACGAGTGAGGCGAGACAATGGAAGATGGTGGAGGCCTTTGTCCGAAATGCTGATAGCGGTATCGTATTTTACATGTTGCAATACTGTTAGTATTTATGTTTTTTACAATTTTTTACTGTTATATTATTCTTAGGCTAAGAAATACCTTTTTTTTATCAATAAAATCATGAAACTACTGGAAATATAAATATATATGCTAGCTCACGTAGCTTCGACCCCAATACATTGTACGCTATCGAACACAAGCAAAACGTGAGTTAGACTGAACGAGTCTTTGTCCAAAACGCTGATAGCAGTATCGTATTTTACATGTTGCAATACTGTTAGTATTTATGTTTTTTACTATTTTTTACTGTTTTATTATTCTTAGGCTAATAAATACGTTTTTTTTATCAATAAAATCATGAAACTACTGGAAATATAAATATATATGCTAGCTCACGTAGCTGCGACCACAAACATTGTACGCTATCGAACACTATTTCGTATGATGCAATACTGTGAGTTATACTGTACGTACGTATATCATTCAGTTATTAGTACAATGTATATTAATTTAAAATTCATCTACTTATTTGATGATTGTACAAAATCTATTGTATTTATTCACTGTAATTTGGACCAAATATTCCTTTTGTAAAGATTATACTGTACTTTTCAAAAGAGGTGGTCAATAAACGTATCTATCTATCTATCTATCTATCTACATTTATGTTTTTTACTATTTTTTACTGTTTTATTATTCGTAGGCTGGGAAATAATTTTTTTTTATCAATTAGATAATGAAATATGTTTTTTCAATAAAAAAAAAAAATGAAAATACTGAGAAATTTTTTTTTAATATTTTAATATTTTTGCATATACCCATGAAATAAAATAATAATTTATCCCCCCAAAAAACCGCGATAGAGTGAGAAAGCGAACCAGGAAGCGCGAATAACTGGGGTAACACTGTATATATATATATATATATATATATATATATATATATATATATATATATATATATATATATATATATATATATATATATATATATATATATATATATATATATATATATATATATATATATATATATATATAGTTCTTGGAATAACGTGAAGATAGGTTCTCAGAAGTGATGTGTAATGTGAAAATCGCATAATGTAATGAGTCATTTTCCATGAGAAACAATGATAATGGGCATAGATACGTTTCACAACCGTACATAGACACACTATGCCAAAGATATAAGATAAGTAAAACATATTTTATAAGTACATAACAAAGCAGAAAGACCTGTAGTTATTTATATTAACATGCAAATAGTGTAGAGTATAAAAGATATACAGATTTACTGTACAGTAAACAAATTAATGCACTCTATTATGTGGTGGGCAACAGGCATTCACTGGGACGTGAATGGTGGCGGTGAGCACGTAACTTAAGCGGTTGAAGAGGAGGAGGATGCGGGAGAACGAACCTCTATCTGAAAACGTTTTTGCTCTCGCACACTTTTTTCCCTGACGATATTATATGGCAAGTTTGTTTGCTGTTTGTTCTTAATGCTTTCTTTCCATTCCCTCCATACTATCCGATCGCATTAAGCGGTAGAAGAGGAGGAGGGTGCGGGAGAACGAACCTCTATCTGCAAACGTTTTGCGGCCTCTGTAGCAGCTGATGCGCTCTCGCATGCCGTTTCACTGACGATATTATAAGGCAAGTTTGTTTGCTGTTATTTCTTAATGCTCATCCATGTACTTAGCATTTTTTCCATTCTCTCCATAACATCCGATTGCATTAAGTGGTAGAAGAGGAGGAGGATGCGGAAAAACAAACCTCTATCTGCAGACGTTTTGCCGCCTCCGTATCAGCTGATGCATGTTCGCACGCTTTTTCCCTGACGATATTATATGGCAAGTTTGTTTGCTGTTTGTTCTTAATGCTTTTTTCCATTCTCTCCATAATATCTGATCGCATTAAGTGGTAGAAGAGGAGGAAGATGCGGGAGAACAAACCTCTAGATGTAAACGTTTGCCGCCTCCGTATCAGCTGATGCGCCTCGCACGCTTTTTCCCTGACAAAAGACAAACCTTAACACAAACACAGTTAGAACAAGCGATATATCCACGCAGTATGCTGGGTAGAGACACTGAAGCACATGGCAGCATGGCGGAAAAGTGCCTCCGAGGTGGTCGATTAATTACTAAAATGAAAATTTTTTTTTCGAATTTTTTTGGGGGGGCATTATTCGTGCATTTTGCATTTTTTTACTATTATTTTTTTGGGGCGTTATTCCAAATTCGCGTATTTTAAACACACGTACAAAGCAAACTGAGTGTATATATATATATATATATATATATATATATATATATATATATATATATATATATATATATATATATATATATATATATATATATATATATATATATATATATATACAGTAATCCTTTGTTTATCGCGGGGGTTCGGTTCCGGGACCGACGGCTATAGGTGAATTTCCGTGAAGTAGGATCACCCTATATGTACATAGGTATTTTACATTTATTTTTACGTTTACTGTATAAACCCTCCCTGTACTATTAACAAACCACCCTTTACTTTATTAATAACAGAGTGCAAGCCTAAATTTATATGAAAGTGATAGGTATACTTACCGTGAATGAGGTGATGATGACATGACATACTCATATACATAGGTATTTTACAATTATTTTTACGTTTACTGTATAAACCCTCCCTGCACTGTTAAAAAGCCACCCTTTACTTTATAAATAACAGCATGCAAGCATAAATTTATATGAACGTGATAGGTAAACTTACCGTGAATGAGGTGGTAATGACGTTTGTAGACTCCATACGAAATTATTCCCCAGCCAATACCAGCTTTACGGCTGCTTTTTGCGAGCGAAGAACAAGGTAATGGAGAGTTGCTGTTGCTGTTTCTTCTTTTGTTGTAAGATGGTCTTGTAAGGAATCATGGCATCATCGAGAAGATTGCAGAAGGTCACCGACCGAACCATATTACCGTCATATTCCTGCGAGAGTTGTTGGACTGCTTTCACATGTTCATACATGGCTCCCAGACGTTCGAGTGTAAGGCCAGGTTCTTCAATTTCTTTGTGCGTTTCCTCAAGTTCTTCTTCTTCCTCTTCTTCGCTCACTGATTTTGTCATTTCTTCCAAGTCTTCATCAGCCAAAGGCTGCGAGTGGCAGGCAGTCAGTTCATTCACGTCTTCATGAGTCATATCTTTAAAGCCTTCTCCTCCTAGCAATGCAGCCAACTTCACAGCTTTCGCAACTGCCGAGTTATGGACTTCGTCAGGAGCAAATCCCTTGTAGTTGTAGATGACTTCGGGCCACAATTGCTTCCAGCTAGCATTGATTGTGGCCTGCTTCATCGCTTTGATTGCATTCTGAATATTTTGAAGGCCTGTAGCAATCGTGTAATTACGCCAGTAAGTCTTCATTGAGAATTCTTTGTCCGCATCCATGGCTCGCGCCCGCACGCCGATCCTCCCCGAGGACAGTACCAGGTGGGGAGTTTGACTGGGGCGGTACATCTGTCAAATGGTAACGCAGGTGTCCCAAGGCTAGCTCAGCGAGGACAGAAACCTCGCGTAGAGCAAAAGAGCAAATGCTAGCCTGATCCTGATTTTCAGTACGAATACGGGCTGCGAAAGCACGGTCTATCGATCCTTTTGACCCATTACGAGTTTTAAGCAAGAGGTGTCAGAAAAGTTACCACAGGGATAGCTGGCTTGTGGCGGCCAAGCGTTCATAGCAACGTTGCTTTTTGATCCTTCGATGTAGAGGGCCTTGAACGCACGAATAACGCGTTGATCCATAGGCTGAATCAGTGACGTCGTATTCGGTGGCAGGAACTCTACTTAAACACCGTCATATTCGAGATTAGATGTGTGGCCACCAGCATTATCCATCAAAAGAAGGACTTTAAATTCAAGGCCTTTTTCTGCAAGATAAATTTTGACCTGAGGGATAAAGCATTGGTAAAACCAGTCCGATGTGAGGCTTTTCGTGATCCAGTCCTTAGGGTTATGCATCCAATACACTGGCAGCAGATTCTTGTTTTTATTCTTCAAAGCCCTTGGGTTCTTTGACTTGTAGATAAGCCCGGGCTTCAACATGAGGCCCATAGCATTCCCGCACATGATGAGGGTAACATGGTCTTTGTGTGCTTTAAATCCCGGGGCTTTAGCTCTTCCTTGAAGAGAAAAGTGCGAGACGGCATTCTCTTCCTAAATAACCCAGTCTCATCCATGTTGAAGACTTGCTCAGGAGCATATTCCCCTTCGGCGATAATTTTCTTGAAGTCGTTGTTCACGTAATCTTCTGCTGCAACAGTATCTGCAGAGGTAGCTTTGCCATAAACTGAAATGCTCTTTAGGTCAATGCGCTTTTGAAGTTTGGCAAACCATCCCTTGCTTGCAACAAACGACTGTTTCCTTGGTGGAGAATCGCTGGAGGGTCCTGGTTGTGGGTCGTTGATATCTTCTTCTCTCTCCTCCTCCTCCTCACGGCTGCCACTGTTGTCATTGTTTGCAGCGAATGTCTCGTACAGCTTCTTCATCTTTGTTTGTATGATATTGGTGTCAATGCTGAAGTTCTTCTTTCTGCAATCAGCAATCAACAGGGTCAAAGCAGATTCCATCCAGACTATTATCTTATTGCGGGGTGTTACGACCCTCTTCGCTGATTTACTAAATGAAATAGTCGCTGTTTTCCTGATATCTGCCTCGTCCTTTTTGATGTAGCGAACAGTAGATTCATTGAGGCCAAAATGGCGGCCGACATCCGCAAACCTTCTTCCTTCTTTCAGCATATCTAACAGTTTCACCTTTTCTGTTATGATTAACATCTTCCTTTGCCGCTTAGGCTCACTACCAGAAGCCTTAGAAGATGAAGGATGCTTGGGAGGCATTGCAAAGGTTGAAATACATGAGTAAATAAAATAACAAGCACAACGTACTAAAAAGCACAACGCGAACGGCGCACATGTGAGTTAGACTGAACGAGTGAGGCGAGACAATAGAAGATGGTGGGAGAACCAAGCTTCAATCAAAAAGCCAAGCAGACCCCATGATACAGAACATACAGAAAAACAATTATGTGATTTGTCGTATCCCACCCTTTCATCCAATAGCATTCCATGAACTATCTCACGTAGGTGCGAGCCTTTGCGTTTTCCAAGACGCCAATACATTGTACGCTATCGTACAGTATTTCACATGGCGCAGTACTGTGAGATATATGTTTAATTTTGTTTTTTACAATTCTTTACTGTTTTATTACTCTTATGCTAGGAAATACTTTATTTTATCAATAAAATAATGAAAATTTCAATATGTACTAGCTCATGTAGGTGCAACCCTTTTCATTTTCTGAAACACTGATACCGGTATCGTATTTTACATGGTGCAATACTGAGAATATTTTTGTTTTTCACTATTTTTTACTGTTTTATTATTCTTAAGCTAAGAAATACATCTTTTTATCAATAAAATAATCAAACTACTGGAAATTTTAATATATGCTAGCTCACGTAGGTGCGACCCTTTGCGTTTTCCGAAACACCGATACCGGTATTGTACTTTCTATGGTGCAGAGTTACATGTTAACATTTTAATTTTTTTACTATTTCTTACTGTTTTATTATTCTTAGGCTGGGAAATACATTTTTTTTATCAATGAAATAATTATTTTTTTTTTCAATAAAATAATGAAAATACTGAACATTTTTATTTTTTTATATTTTAATATTTTCAAGAGAGCAGAAGTAAACGAGGCACAATATGGCTGGTGAGAGTAAACTAAGCTGTGATTTTCTGCTAATGCCACGTGACGCCAGATTCTTACACGACGCTAAACAAACTATTTCGAATAAAATCGTATTTACGGCTGTTTGCTATTTTTTTCAAATTCAATATAATCAAATATATAAACAAATAAATAAATAAAGCCATTAACTTGATAAATACGAATACAGCTGTGCTGCTAGATGTGTATTTTGAATAAAATTGTATTTACAGCTTTTTTTTTTTTAATTCAATAAAATCCTTCAGTATAACCAAGTAAAGTCATGAGATGCACGAGGAGTGTTAATGTTGGCAGATTGAATGTTGGAGTGAATGGAGAGTTGCTTGTAGAAGTTGAGAGTTTTAAGTATCTGGGGTTGCATGTATCAAGGAGTGGACGAGTGGATGTAGAGGTAAATGACAGTGAAGGAAGCTAGTAAATGTCTAGGTGGGTTGAAAAGTGTAATGAGAAATAGATATTTGGGAATGAATGCAAAGAGAAGGATATATGGTGTGATTGTGCCAACAGCATTGTATGGAGCAGCAACTTGGAATGCAAGAGAGGAGGAAAGGAAGAAGTTGACTGTAATGGAGATGAGGTGTTTGAGAGGTATAATTGGCATATCTAGAATAGATAGAGTAAGAAATGAGAATGTCAGGCAGAGAACGGGTGTTGGATTGAAGCTGTCGGATAGGTTAGATCAGAGTTTGTTGAGATGGTTTGGACACATGGAAAGGATGAGTGATGAACGAATAGTGAAGAGTGTGTGGAGTGCAGAAGTGATTGGAGTTAGGTCAAGAGAGAGACCTAGAAGGAAATGGATGGATGGCATGCAAAGAGTACTGAATGCACTTGGAATGTCAGTGGAACAGGGAAGAGTGCTTGCAAGAGATAAGAATGAGTGGGGGAAGATTGTGCATATATGACGTGGCCCAAAAGGATTTCTTGCACCTGCTAGCTCAGTGAACTGTGGTGGACGGGTGTGAGTGGAGTTGCCTTGTGATGAAGTGGTGGGGGTAAACCAGCTGCAGCTGTCGGGCCTCATTGTAGAATGTCCTTGCCCGCCTACCTTGTGGACGACCGAAGCAGGGTGGAAGGGGGGGAGATGTGGCAAGCCTTTATCCCCAAGGAGCTGAGAGGAGTGGTTGAGGTGAGTGTCTTGATCGTAGTGAATGCGCGTTTCTTGGCTCGGCCACCCCGCTTACAAGGGTTAAATGAGGTATGTGTATATGTATGTATAATCAAATATATAAATAAAGCCACTAACTTGATAAATATAAATACAGCTGTACTGCTAGCTGTGTATTCATCCGCCACGCTCACAAACTATTCAGCGCGCGGGGCTTGAAATTAACGCACCAGCCAGGTAGGTAAAAAAATTTATTAATGAATAATCTATTAATTATTTAATGGCCTCCGTATATATATATATATATATATATATATATATATATATATATATATATATATATATATATATATATATATATATATATATATATATATATATATATATATATATATATATAAAATATTTAATTATACCTCCTGCATAGTGGTAAAGATTTGATACCATTTTCAGTATCAATCTGCAATACACAAGCAAATCAGCATCGTCACTACCAATGTCAGAACATGTGTACTCTAGACTAATCTGATCTGTATCACTGCCACATCCGGTGAAGGCCAACAAACAAGCATTAGCTTTCCCCTCTCCCGAAACTCTCCTTAGGTCATACCTTCCCATATCTAACACTGTATTATGCTTGTATATAATTTATCACATAGTATAATTATTCATAATGGTGGGGGAGAAAAACCTGCTTCTTCTTCTTCCCAGTAGCAAGAATCTACTAAAAGAATAAAGGAATGGGATGACGGCCATCTGTTCTTTCTTGGAACTTTTCTTGCCTTAAAATATGGTAAAGGAAATGATGGGCAGTTTGTGATGATAACTTACTACCATGTTTCTCTCGTTCTAGTTGTAATACCCCCACTAGTTTCAGCAGGTTATGGTATCAAGATGGTAGATAGGGGCATTAGGAAGGCTATCCAACCTTAATTACCCAGCTCCAACCTGTCTGTGTCCACCTGTGTTTGAATGGGAATTAATAGCAACACCAAATGGCAAACATACAGTTTGTTTAAGGGTTAGCTTGCATACTAAGCAGATTGCATCAAGTACTGAGACAGAAATTAAATGAAATCTTTGATGAATGAAAAGTAAACATTTAAACCAAATCTGTTCTTCAACAGGATTCGCTCAAGCAAACTCTGGGTACGTTTAGGAGAGTGGGACACCCAGACGCAATATGAGGCATATCCACACCAAGATATTCAAGTTGAAGAAATAGTCATTCATCCAGATTTTGAACCTAGAGCTCTATTTAATGATATAGCTCTGCTCTTCCTAAAAGTATTTATTTTTGCATGTGTTTTAGTTTGCCTAATTTTAAAATAAGTTTTTGAAGAGAAAGATCAATGTGCTGTATTGCTTATCATTATGGTGCAGCAAATGCTTCCTAATAAGATTACTCTTGAAAAAAATGATATTAACCCTCGTCTTTTGTGTCACTATTAATCTCAAAAATAAGAGTGCATACATACAGACTGAAGCTGGGGAATTAAGGCTGGATTCCCTTCCTAATACCCTGCGACTGGGTTGATCATGGATCCGAGATAAAACACAATAATAAATGCCTATCTCTTAGAGTCTCACATCAAAGATAGCCACATCATACTTCCAAACTCTCTTAGCTATTTTTAATTGGCATGGCATACTTTATACTATTTAAGTAAAGAACTTTTACCAAAAGTGCATTGCTATGAAAAGAAAATGAAATGTTAGTTGTGACAAGAATGAGGAAAGAAGCAAAGATCTATGCATCTGTATATGAATAAAAATGTACTGTAATCTGACATCAGCATGAGACAGTATTAAACACGAAAAAGAATAGTGAGTGCAATAGATGGTAGTACGTATGAAATACTATGATAAGCTTACTGTTGTGTATTTTATAAAATAAAATTCTAAAATAGATTCAAACAATAGATAATACTATCCTCATAATATATGAGTGACTGGAAAGGGATTGCCAAAGAGTAGCGAAAACATGCTAGACCCGAGAAGTGACATACTCGTGTTTGAGCCCAGAGCAGGGCATTAAAAAGGGAATCCAGCCTCAAAGCACCAGCTTCAGTCCGTCTGTATCTACCCCCAAATAGGAAATAACAGCGATAGGGAATCCAGCCTCAGAGCCCCAGCTTCAGTCCGTCTGTATCTACCACCAAATAGAAACTAACAGTGACACATAAAACGTCAAAAAAATGTATGAGTAACTAATAACTGATGTATGTTACAGGAAGAAGCAAGCAAAGCTCCAAATATAAATCATATGTGCATTACAGAAGATATAAATGAAGTAATTGCAAGTGAATGCGTGATTAATGGATGGGGAAAGAATGGATTTGGTTAGTATTTTCAGCGTATTAGTTACTTACAATCATGCACATAAGACAGGAACATATACTAGTACAGAATTTATAACTACATCATTATCAGTGATGATTACACTATAAATTTTCTTTAAGCTTTTCCTGTCGATCACATTGTGTGAAGTTTAACAAAACTATGTAAATCCATACTTGAGTATAAGATGTCTAATTGATCATTACAGAGGAAGGCGGTGAGTATCAAAAGATCATGAAATCGCTAACATTACCAGTAGTCGATCAGGAGATCTGTCAAACACAGCTGCGAAGGACACGTTTAGGACGTTACTTTAGACTTCATCCGTCTTTCATCTGTGCAGGTGGAGAACTCGGGAAAGACGCGTGTACGGTAAGTTATGAATTTTTACATTCGTTTATTTTAAGTGCAGTTGCATGCTATGGGAAAAAAAGTACGAGTGGAATACAAAGCACATGTGAAAGGGAAATAATACACGAAAAAAGTGCACACTAAATTTAGGAAAAGCACACAAAGTATATTAAAGTATTTAGAAGAGACATCAGGAACATGAGGTACCCAAGAGACACCTTCTGAAACAGACAGTTATAGTACAAATATTGTTATGTCGAAGATACAATTACCAGCTGCTTTCAAGGAAAATGCAGTGATCCTACGACTCAAAATGGAGTTCCTATGTGAAAAAATTATTAATTAAACTTATCTATACCTATTTAGATACAGAATGACACTGTCACAATTATTTGATATAAACCAGTTAAATATAATCGAATTCCCATTTTACGTCCAACACTTTTCATCAATATGAAATATTTTCATCACACATCAATCATGCTTAATCAACAATCATTTTCAACATCTCAGGAAATTATTATAGCATGACCCATATCCAAATATTTACATTTTTAAAACAAATTTTCACTATTTTCCTTGTGATTGAGGAGTGTATTACTGCTATGAACGATTGTCATGTATGTATGTGTTACAGTTTGCAGCACTGAGTAGGAAGTGGATGTCCCTTGGGCCATGTCATCCATTAGGTCTCTCTTCACCATTCGCTGCTTCTTGCACTCTCTCCTTCCTGCTCCACTAATATACCATGTGCATCAAATGCTCTATGCACCCCATCCATCCCTACAATTCTTGGTCTTCCTATCATCCTTACTCTACTTACTTCTGCTCTCCAACCCTTTGTTCCTTATTTTTTTCATATGTCCAAACCACATCAGTATTCACGGTCTAAGTTATCAGACATCTCTCTTGCCTCACTTACACATCAACCTTGCTCTATCCATTCATGACACACCAAGCATACTTCTCAAGCACATATCTCATTCTATCCATTCAAGACGCTTATATTATACCTATCATGCATTTTATCTCCATTACAAGCCACATGTTCCAGTCGTCCACTCTTACATTCCAAATCTCAGCTCCATAGAACGTTGTAGACACAATCACTACTTTATTAATTTAACCATCTCTTTGCAGTCATACGTAAATACAGAATTTTCATTACACTTAACTAAAATGTAGAAGAATAAAAATATCTTTTATCTGACCCTCAGGGGGATGGAGGAGGTCCATTAGCTTGCCCCCGGAAAGAAGATCCAACCCGATATTTGCTTGTGGGAATCACAGCTTGGGGCATTGGCTGTGGTCAGGATGGCATTCCTGGTGTTTATGCCAGCATCCCAGCCAACCACAACTGGATAAAAAGTGAAATATACAGTCGATATCCTACTACAGCTACAACAACAACTGCAACAACAATAACAACAACCAGGAGACCTACTGAAGCCGTGGATGTAAGCTATTGAATCAATACTAAGTTTTTTTGTCATATATACTGCCATGTCCTACCAGGGTCAGCAGGGTGGCCACACACTGCCATTTCCTACCAGGCAGCAGGGTGGCCATATATTGTCATCTGCCAGTCAGAAGGGTGGCCAAATATTACCATCTCCACCCAGATCCAGTAGTGGTCACATATTGCCATCTCCTATTATTCAGGGTGGCCATATATTTCCATAACCAGCCTGAGGCAGCAGGATGGCCACAAACAGAGCATTATAAAAGACAAATGAAAACCAGAGGAACATAAGGAAAAATTCATTACTTTTCTTTCAGTGATAAAAATTCACACAAACCAAACCTTTATCATAAATTAAACTTAATTTTTGTAATGACTTATTAGTAAGTTTAAGACAATACCCCCTACTATAAAAAACTTAACTGTAATATTTGTATGCATAAGTTTCTGACTATACATACACTCACTATCTTGAAATAATAATGAGAGTGTACTCAACATTGTAAAGGCAGAGAAATAACACATGTGGTAAAGCAGTCCCGAGACTAGGCAGTGGAAAAATTCTGAGCCACTTCATTAATCATCACAATGCAGTTTATTGATTTTAACAGGATGATGACTATTATGATGAATATTCCTACGAAGACTCAAAGGAAGAAGCAAGAGACTCCGGAAACAACGTGAGGGAAGGACGGAAAAGAAGAAAGCAAAGACGACAACAGAGAAAGCGAGAAAGAGCAGAGCGGAGGCGGCAAAATCTTGAAAATTTTGAAGAAAATTGGAAGAATATTAATGAAAAGAGAAGGCAACAGAGGGAAAGAAAGCAAGAAGAAAGAAAAAGCAGACGGGTAGAAAGACGGAGACAAAGATTTGAAGAACAAGAATCAGAATTACATTAAGTCCCAAGAGATATTAATATCAGAGTCCTAAAGAAGGACAAAATATAATCAAATTAACCAATAATCTGTACTTAAGACCCCCCATGTAACCTTAATGGCCCAGAATTTATATACGTTTCGAGATAAGTGGCAACCATTAGAAGCTCAAATGTAGGAAATTACTACTTGCAAGTCAAGGGCATCAGTAGAAAGTGTTTAACTGGGTCACACACTCGGTAAGCAGGGCATTGACCACCATTCATTGGGCAAGGCAGACACGTAGAAAGAGTGTCTAATAACCATACAAAAAGGGCTCTTTCTCCGGAGATTCTCAGCATAAGTCTTTTTCAGTCTTGGTATAGCAAGCTTTTGAAGGTTCCACTCAAACTATTAGTCATGTTAAAAACATCCTACTAAGAATGATCAAATGAAAAAGGATGAAGTCCTTATTCAAAAGAAGTATTTGATTCTTATTATTCTTTGATTCTGATCCCAGATATCTTCTTCCTTTCGGCGTTTTATGTATCATACATAGTCCCCACTTGAATAGGGGTGGACACAGACATATTGGCACTATAAATGGATTAAGGCTGGATGCCCTTCCTAATGCCCTACAGTGGGATAAAACCCGCATTATATTGCTTCCCAACTCAAGACATTATACAGAACAGTATTTATATAATATGAGGCAAATTTTCTTATAGTTTTTCTCTTTATGATAAAAAAAGAAAGCAAAAGTTAAAAATAGTATAATTAATATACTTTTTTGATATACAGCAAATCAAAAACAAAAAACTAGAAGTCTCTAATAATAGCTCCAGCACTAAGAGTAGTGCCAGGTACCTATGCAAGAGGAGCCAAGCAATACTCTACTTGGAGGCTCAAAGTGCCAGGTACCTATACAAGAGGAGCCAAGCAACACTCTACTTGGAGGCTCAAATTGCTTCTCATCATTTAGAGATAAGAAGATGTGTGGTAATAATTTTAGGACAGCTCCTTCATGATCTTGGCTTGAAAATGCCTCTCCTACAGTAAAAATAAATTCATACAGTATCAAAGTTTTTGGTCCAAATTACTCAGCAACATGTTGAGTTGTAAGCGTACACTAACTTCACTCACGTATTACTCTTCGTGAAGAGAGACAACGTGATCCCGATAGTTCAGGTTATAGCAAACATCTAATTTTGAGCTTGTTCCACCATAAGTCATAACCTGCAAAAATAAAAATGCAAAGTATACATTAGTGTGCCGCTTTGTGTCATTATTAATTCCCATCATGGGGGTGGGTGCAGAAAAGTTGGAGTAAAGAGGCTGGATGCCCTTCCAAAAGCCTCTTGATGGACTCAATTACGATCTGTCACTTCCGGAGTCAAGCATTCTAACCACCGTATTACCGGAGTCCCCGCAAATAATTATAAGTGTGTTTACGTTTTATTAGTCACTATTAAGTCTCCATTAAGGAGGAGGTAACAGACAAGATGGAGATGGGGTGCTCAGGTTGCATGCCCTTCCTAGTGCCATAAGGTTGGATGCCCTTCCTTACGCCCCTTGCTGGGGTTAACCTCAGGTCAGTCTTTTCCCGAGTCCTCTAGCCAATGTGTTAATGCAGCCCCCGCAAAATGTACATAAATAATATTAAATTTTTTTATCAAAATGAAATGCTGTAACATCTTAATGCAGAAAAGCGGGCACAATTGCAACAACGATGTAGCAATGTCACAATAACTGCTTATCCATGTCTCTCAGTTGTTTTTTCAGAATGAAAAAATTCAGGAACAATAAGGACAGCCAGGCCCTCTCCCCAATCCATTTTGATCACTTCCTATTACAAGCTTAAAATACAAGGGCAAAATAATTTTTACCCTGTCAGCATGGATGCCCATTACATACAGGAAATAAAAGAGCAAAATAATTGCACCCCAAGAAGGAACGGTCATGACACGCAGAAAATACATGAATAAAATAATTTGTACCCCATCAGCAGGGATGCCCATGACATGAACGAAATACAAGGGCAAAATATTTGTACTACAAGCAGGAATGCCCACGACCCACAAGAAATACGAGAGCAAAATAATTTGTACTCCAACAGCATGGATGCACATTACATGCAGGAAATACAAGGGCATAATTATTTATATCCCATCAGCAGGGATATCCATTACAACCTTCATATGCTACTCATAATCAGTTTCATATCACTCTTTCTTCTACTCTCAACTCCGATTTGCAGAAGGTATTTGAGTGGGGCACCCAAAATTTAAGTTAAATTTAAATGCCTCAAAGTCACAGATTTCGGCTATTTCTTTGGCTTGATTTCTTAAACAGTGTAAACCTACGATACCATATTGTTGGCTGGCTAGACACACACAAATGGATTTCATAAACGCATCTGATGCGGCTCTGTGTATTGCTAGGATCTTAGCCATACACAGAACTGCGTCAGATGTGTTTATGAAATCTATTTGTGTGTCTAGCTAACTAACAATATGGTATCCTAAGTTTACAATGTTTAAGAAATCGGCCATTATCTCCTTCTCTACCTGATAGCCCTATTGTCTTCAAAACTAACGATATTTACCCTCTTAACTCTATTAAGATTTTAAGAATCCAGACAGGCTCTAACTTGTCTTGGAGAAGTCACATTATCCAAATTTCTAAATCTGCATCCAAAATTATTGGGGGTTCTGTTTCCTTTTTGCAACAACTTTCTCTCTCCAATTACTTAAAATCTATGAAGGTCTTAGCCATCCCTGCTAGGAATACTGCTCACACATCTAGGGTGCTTTTTTTTATACTTATCTCCTTGATCGGGTTGAATCTAAAGGCAATCAAACTCATCAAAGACCCATCTCTTACTTCTAATCCAGATTCTCTCTCTCTTTGCTGTAAGGTGCTATCCCTTTCTCTTTTCTATCACAACTACTTCCATTGCTGCTCTGATGTGTTGGTGAGCTGCATCCCTCCCACTCTGCAGAGGCTGGGTAACACTTGCCAAGCGGCCTTGTCTCACAGGTACTGCGTGAAGATTTGAAGCTCGTGGATTGGTCAATGCAGTGACTGTTTCTTGCCATCCACCTACAGACTCTGGAATTCTCTTCCTCCTTCTGTCTTTCCTAATTCTTATAACCTATCTCCCTTCACAAAGTGGATTTATCGTCATCTCAGGGCCTAATCCTGCCATATCTCTAGGTCCTCAATACTTCAAATTATTCTTTCAGCCTGTCCTTTTACAATTGTGTATTATTCCCTTAATTGCTTGTCCTTAAACTTCTACTTTTTCTTCGTCTTAATGTTTTCTTGATACCCAGGTATGGCAAATGCAATTATCATGCCTGTCTCGGTTTACAAAAAAAATTATAATTTGTACACAGTCAGTAGGGATGCCCATTTAGTCTCCTTATACAACACAGTAGGCAAATTACGATAGCATTCCTTCTGCCCCACCACCAGGAATACCTTTTAATCTCCCATGACAAGGAATATGAAGGCATAATTCTTTCTTCCACAACACTAGGAATTCCTATATTCACCATTCCTTTTTTAACAGAAAATGCAAAGTTATCAACGCCATTTTCAAAGATTGATACTAATTTTATGCCCACCTAACATTGATTATTCCAGGTGCTTTAGGAAGAGTATCCAGCATTAATTTCCCTGCTCCAACCTGTCTGTGTCCATCCCCACTAAAATGAGGATTAATAGTGACATATAAAACGGCAAACAACAACTATAACAATATTCCTGGTGGTGAGGGAGAAATAATTCTATACCTGTTTTCCCTGCGTGTCATAACAAGCTACTAAAAGAGATAAGAGCAAGTAATCACTTTCTCACAAAAAACTGATGAAAGGGCTGTAAGGATGTGCAGAGTATGATGCAGCCCTGCTACCTCCCTTTTTTAGTTCAGTTACTGGCACTTTTCTGGCTTCACCAGGAAATTGCATTGAGAAAGAAAATTAGGATCTTGTAAAGCTGAACCCCCATTTGTTAAGTAATCTCGCAAATTGTTAAGTTAAGGTAGGATAGGTTAGACTACTGTAGGTGACTTGCTTGTAAATATGAATAACCTTAGAGCACCTTGGACGGTGCAAGAGATAGGAATCAGCTGAGAAAGTCTGTTAATGAATTACGAATATCAAAGGGATTACTCTTCGTAACAAGATCCGAAAATTGCAAAAACACCGACCTTAAATGAGAGTACTGTATTCAAAATAAACTTTGGAATATCAAAGAAAAATATTGGACTTGTTAGGTAATAAGTAAAGGATATATTACAGAAAAAGTATACAATGGCTACACTCCCCTTACAAGACAGATGTCTGACTCAAAGCACACTTATTCACCAGAAACTAATATACCTTGATCATTCCTTTCATCCCCTGGGGAAAAAGGACTGCCACAAGCCCCCCCACCACCCTGCTTGAGTCACACAGGGTAAACAGACAAGGTTTTCCTGCCGTGAGGCTTTACAGCCACAGCTGCTTTACCCCCACCACCACATCCCATGGTAACCCCCTCTGCACCCAATCATCCCAATTTACTGTGTCAGCTGGTGCGAGAAATCTCTTTGCTAGAAAAGTGCCTCCTGATTAGTCTCGAAAGACTTAATTTGTGACTCACTCTAAACTCTATGAAGTAACTACAATAGGCATATAAACCAATTCACAAATATAGTAGTTTCCTAGATAGTAGGTTGGACCACGGCAAAAGCTACCCATTGCCCATTGCGATACTATAATTGAAGGTGTTTAGACTTTATATAGGACTTGCCAGGACATCTCAAAGTTATGTCTACCTTCAGTTACAGTTCATTTCCTATGCCTACATCTATACTGAATATGTTGGCGGGTTTGTTACATATTTTTTAATATCCCTTCACATCTGTAAAGTCCCAACACTTCCCATATGTTTCTCTTTCTTATTTTTACATCTTTTCTTGGTGCTAAGGCCCAAAGAGAGTAATTTTCATTGCCCACCCCACTGTAAAAAAAAAAATAAAGGCAACAAAGAACCATCAATACATACGGTATAAGGTTTCCTAGTGACGTGAACGGTGTAAATGCATGATGACGAACAAGGGAGTTGGGCCGTTACTTGCCCTGCTAAGCTACATACGTATATGTGGGGCATCACACCTGGAAATTAATTAAAATAGGTATGCAAAAAAAAAAAAATAATCCAAATAAACCTGTCTTTGATTAATAAATTACAGTGAAATCATGTCTGAGTCAAAAGCAGTTAGAAATACGAACAATATTGTTGCTTGCCATTTTATGTCACTACCAATTACCATTTAAATGGAGAGGACTCAGATAAGCTGGAATTGGGGCTTAGAAGAAAAACAAACTCATTCATCAGAAAACATCTAAATCCAGTCCTCCGACGGGGTTATATTGGATTAATGTGATATCTTTGAAATGGTTTGATGTCATTCACTGATTTTTTTACCTAAAATACAAAATATTAATTACCTACAACAATTATGGGGACTGCAATAGTCAAGTGATTAGAAAGCTCGACTCAGAAGTGACAAACTCATGTTTGAGCCCCCAAGGGGTATTAGATAGGGAGTCCAGCCTTAATTCTTCTGCAGCAACCTATCTGTGTCCATAATTTGAATGGGGATTAATAATGACACATAAAATGGCAAACAACAACAACAATTACCTGCAACAACTATCCCACCACGATCGCCTCCCTCAGCATAACGAGTAAATTTTGCTACGTGAACAATTTTTGAGGGCGGTAAAACCGTTGTCACTGCTAATGAGCGCAAGTGAAAAACTCCTGCTTTGGGTCCGCCACCGCACACCTGCAAAATAAAATTAAATAGTTTAAGCACACTTAGCAAAACGAACGCTAGATGTCAGATATACATGCACCGTTTTGTGTGTAACACTTAGTCCCATTTGGGGATGGACACAGACAATATGGGGCTGGAGATTAAGGTTGGATGCCCTTTTTCATGCCCCACATTAAAAAGAAGTAATATAAAAAAATACTGTAATATGATATATACCTAAAGCAAAAAATATTTACGAAATGCACTTCTAGCATTTATTTCTATTATAAGAACACCAAAAACAGTCCTATGGTAAAAGTGAAGCAAACTGGTAAGGAAATAAAAAATTAAAATATAAAAAAATTGCAAAATTTTATAAAATGGTACAACTCAGTATTGCAGTACTGGCAGTGACCTTACCATCCAATCATTATCAACATCCAATGAAGAAACAAATTTCCCAAAATGGGGTCTGGCTAACTGCTCGTGAGTATGTGGAATAATTTTATGACGAGGTTCACGGCCAGCACGAGGATCCCATATCAATACAGCACCATCTTCACCACAGCTGGCAATTAATTTCCCACTGAAATATCAAATTTATAAAATGAAAAAAGAGAATACAGGCGTAAGCACAGATGACATAAGAGACCTAAGTCTGCAGTTTCATTAAACTCTGGCAGGGTCCAATGAGGGCAATTTTCTTTGCCCATCCCAGTGTCACACTCATAAAAATAAGTGCTCACCATAAAAAGATGTTCTGCAAATTTGTTGTTTGCCATGTTATGTGTCATTATTAATCCCCATTTTGGGGGTGGACAGAGACAGCATGAAGATGGGGAAATAGGCATTGATGGCCTTCCTAACCCCATGTGGTGATCTTACAAATGGGTTTGTCTCTTTCCGAATTAAGTACTCTAACCAGAACGCAACCATGGTCCCTGTAAATAGCATTCTACAGTAAGGAGAGGAATTAAGGGAGGGAAGAATTACAAGGGTTTTTCCTCTCCAAACATTTTTAGTCTAATCCTATTACTTACAGAAAACTAGACCAATATTCCTACTCATCCTACACGTACTGTTTGGAGATTTGTAGCTTGTGGATTGGTCAGTGCGGTGACTACTCGTTTCCTTCACCTCCAGACTTTGGATTTCTCTTCCTCCTTCTGTCTTCCCTAACTCTTATGGACTTTCTTCTTACAAATAGCTGACCTATCATTATCTCAAGGCTTAACCCCGTCATATTTCTAAGTCTTCATTACTTTGACTAGTGTTTCAGCATGTCCTTTTCTTATTATTCATTATTCCCTAATTATTTCTGCCTTATTCTTGAGCCACTAATTTCTCTTCTTTTCAATGTTTTCTTGGTGCCCAAGCCTGACGAGGGCAATTTTCTTTGCCTGTCCTAGTGTAACACTTATCAAAATACAGAAGTACTGCTCTCTGTGCCCCTAGAGATTGGTTTGATATATAACTTTCTCTATACTATTTATTTTGATTGAAATAAGTATGAATGGATGGTAGAGGCTTTTCTCAAAAAAGACTATACTGTATTCTTTTAAAAGACGTAGATACTTACGAAATACACAGTCACAATAATACAAAGTGTTATGATTATCTATTCGCAACTTAAAACCACTGACAATAAAAAGAAATTATATTTGCATATACACTGCAAATATTTAGAAATACTTGTACAGAATATACTGCGACTAGTTTTTTTTAACAGTATGGTTCTTCCTGTAAATTATAACAAGTAGTTCTAGAAATGACAAAAAAATTTAAATAAGTTTTATTTTTTAAGTGAGACATTATATCACACTAAACTTGGTAGTGGCCACATATTTGGCAGAAATATTAATATAACAAATGACTTCAACACACTCTACCCATTCTCACCCTCCCTGTAGGTTGATTAGAGGCAAAAAAATATAAAAAAAAGTTCATTTTTGTTATTATCACAATAAATAACAACTAACTATAGAGGGCGCAAGAAACATAACAGTTATATCATTCGACATGGGAAGTGAAAAAATCCATAATCAAGCTCAATGCTGGGTATTAGGAAGAACATTCAACTTCGATTTCCCAGTTTCAACCTGTCTGCATCCACCTCCACACTGGAGATTAATAGTAACACAAAATAGTAAACAGGCAAACAAAGGCTGACAATAAGTTTCTTACATATATATTCCAATAACAATACATTATGCATAGCATCACAAACATGGGTAATTTCTTTGTAACTAAAGAATAGTATTCGTAATAATTTAAAATAATACATAATTACCTTGACCATTGATGAGATATGGGTTATGATAGCTCAGTGGTAGAGTGCACGAGTCAGGAAGCAACTAACACAGGTTTGATTCCACAGCAAGGAAAGAGGAAGGACATCCAGCCTTAAACCCCCAGCTCCAAGCATGTCTGTGTCCACCTCCATTCGAGTAGAGATTAACTGACACATAAAAATTGTGCATATACAATGTCTAACATATATGTAACACTTAATTCAAAAATTTCAGTAATTACCTTTGACCAATAGCTACATCATGTACATAGTCATCATGACCTCCCAAAAAGTGAGTCCTCTTGCCCGTTTCCAGGTCATAAACATGGGTTCTCCAGTCACCACAAGCTGCATATATCACTCTGCCATCGGGATCATATGCCATACTATTAACTTCAGGAGTCTGTAATAAGATCATTAAATTTTGGATAAAATAACTGCAATGAACTATGGCACAACACAACATCTGGCCGCAATGGCTATGTGGTCAACCACACAGGCGTAATGTAGACAGACATGGCAACAAACTAATTCAAAGTCATATCTATCTATAAAAGGTTCTCCTATTAATCTTGCCAACCAAAGACAAAATCAAAGGTATTATATGATGAGTGCCCCCATCAACTTTTCCCACTTACCCTGAGGTGGCCCTTTATCCCTAAGAAGCAAAGAGAAGTGATCAAGGTATATTAACTTCTAGTGAATGTGTGTGCTTTGGCTATGCCATTTCTCTTACTAGGGAGACTGCAGCCATTGTATATGTGTGATTGCAATGAACATCTTTTGCTTATGCATATCGAATTCAATGACTGGGTTCATATGGGATAATGTTGCATGGCATATAAATCCATTAAGGCAACTTTTTTGTTCAGCATGATACCTTAGTATGCTGAAACCACCAGGGTAGCCACAACTTGAATAAAAGATGGAGGCAGAAATGCTTCATCACACCATACTCATTTGCATCACAGAATCAAGATATTCTATAGCAAGAATAAATTCAAAGAAAGGATTGTGAGCTTTTTTATCACATATAGTTCCTCTTGCCTCTCCAGAAAAGCAGGGCATAAAAGTGCAACAAACTTTTCTCCCAATCACAGATGCAGCTGTCAGGCTTTACAGCAGAAGATCCTTGCCCATTTACCCTATGGATGATCCAAGCAGGGTAGTAGGAAGGAAATGTGCCAGACATTTATCCCAAAGGAGCTCAGAGCAGTGATCAGGGTATAAGATTCGCAAGGTGTGCTTTGACTCGGCCACTCCCTTATACGGGGAATTGAGGCCACTGTATATGTATGTGCTACAGATTGACATATGAATACAGTTTCCATTATTTCTGAATTGCAATTCCTTATACCTTGCCTTAAGTGCCACTAAATTCAGGACTATGGTAAGAGAACAATCTAAAATATTTTTGAAGCTGAGTACAGGATTACCAGATGAAGTAAATACTGTACTCTTATGAATTGTCTACAATAATTATTATTATAGGAATACTATACTGGTAAAATATACATGCAGATACCACTCCAATAAGTGTCACCAAAGGCTAAAGGTTTCTAATTAGAGGTGGGGACAGTCATAACTCCAAAGCCCAACCATATATCCAACATATAGCTGGGGCCCAAGCCCCCCTCTCCAATCACGTGGACCCAGTGATCTCCAGCCAATGGTTGAATAATTAAGTAGACTTATAAGAAATCAACAACCCCTCAAGTAATTGCACAATTTAAAAGGTAATGGCATGAGACAGTGGAAGCTAATCAAACCACAGGCCAGGGTAGAACCTGGGGTCAGTACATTTTAATAAGTCTCAATATCGCTCTAATTACAAGTCACTAATAAAAACAAGAGTGTAACTTACCCCAAAATTGCCCTGATCACACTCTAGGGAAATCGTCCAAGCTTTTTTTGTCTGACGTTGTCTCATATCTGCCCATCGAAAGCCCTAAAAAAAAAAATTCATTCATGGCTACGTGCTGCATAAACTTAGTTAATTATTTCTCAGAGTAGATACAAAATATCATAAGAGTTTGATGAATGTTAAGAGATATATTACACTGGACTGCAAAAGTTCTTTATATCCTAAAATATATTTCCACCAAAACATTATGCAAAAGACAATAACTTATAAAGAAAACTTTGAACTGCTACTCAAAGTTCAATATTTCAAATTTTCTAATCTAAGTTCAATACTTCAGTGTTCTTGCAACTATTTGCAAATTGTAGAGCTAATATAGTTTTTTGTTTTTTTTTACATTTTATGTATCACTATCAATCCTTATTTTGGAAGTGAGCGCAGACAAACTGGCGCTGGGGAGGTGAGGCAGGATGCCCTTCCTTATGCCCCACAGTGGGCTCGATCACAGATCTGTCACTTCCAGAGTCGAATATTTTACCTCGAATGCTAGCACGGTCCCCATAATTGTAATGAACAAATAGTTAGTTTTTCTATAACATATTTTAGCTTTCCGTACAAAAATCTATATCATACATAAACACTTAAATTTCAACTTACAGAGATCTGACCAGTCGTTCCTGTTAGACAGAAATTATCAGCAGAAATCATTGAATAAATGCAATCGTTATGGGCACAAACTACTTGTGACGGCATCCTCATGTGGTCCCCCACAGCAGCTTCTCGATTAGCACTACCACTTTTAAGGCTGAAATGAAAAAACAAAATGTAAGCAACAACAACCACTTTTAAGGCTCAAATGAAAATAATAATGCGAGCAACAACTACCATTTTTGACGTTGAAATAAAAATAGATAATGTAGCCAATAACCACCACTTTTACAAGGGAAATGAAAGTAACTAGGTTAGCTCATGGCACCATTCGCCTGTTGCGATACTACAGCTGAAGGTTTTTTTGAACTTAAATAGGTCTGTCCAGGACAGTTCGATGTTAAGTCTTCCTTCAATTACGGTTCTTTTTCTATGCCTACAGCTACACTGAATATTCTTGGATATTCATTACACATCTTTTATAATCCCTTCACAGCTGACAAGTCATTATACTCTCCATCTCTGTTTCTCTTTACTTTAAGTATTCTTTGTGCCCAGGCTCGATGAGGGCTGTTTTATTTTATTATTTGGCCTGTCCTGGTGTCACAATCATTTACAAAAAAAAAATAATAATAATAATAATGTAAGTAACATCTAGCATTTTTAGAGCTGATAATGACTTAAAAATGCAAGCAACAACTAACAAATTTGAAATGAAAATAAAAATTTAAGAATTAGCTACCACTTTTAAGGCTGAAATGAAATTAAAAATGCAAGCAACAAATACCAATTTAAAGGCTGAAATGGAAATACAATATGATAAACAACTACCACTTTCAACCCTCTAATGAAAATAAAAATGTAAGCAACAACTACCACTTGTAACACTGAGATGAAAATAAAAAAAATGTAAGCAACAAGTACCACTTTTAAGGCTGAAGTGGAAATACAATATGTAAGCAACAACTACCACATTTAAGGCTGAAAAAGAAATACAATAAGTAAGCAACAACCACTAGCATTAAGGCTGAAATGGAAATACAATATGTAAGCATTCAACAACTGCATAACTACTTTTCCCGTGTTTTCCCCAGTTTAAACATTAAGTTTCTTTGCTTTTCTACATGGGTCACGAATAAAAAAAAAAAAATCGGAGTTTATTAGTTTGAGTAAGAATCACTTATGAAAATACATTTTTCTTTGATGCTTCACATCCTGGTCACAATGTTATAAAACATATGTTGTTTTTGACATTTTATGAGACATTAGTGATCCCCATTATGATGGTGGACACAGACAGGATGAAGCTGGAGAATTGAGGCTAAATACCCTTCATAATACCTCGTAGTGGGCTCAATTTCAGGTCTGCTATATCCCAAGAGTGCTCTAACCACTGTGGTACCACAGTCCCCAAAATTTTGTTACATAAACTTTCCACGATCATTTGTGAAGAGAACATTGCATTGCAATAAATATGAACCTAAAGTAGCACAATCGAAGATATTGGGTTCGTTTCCTAACCCAATATTTCTAGTAAACAGAGAGCACAGGACATGGGGAAGCACCCTGATAAAAGCTTAGCTATTTTTGAAGAACAGAATTAGAGCAAAATGAGGATATGGAGGCGATCTAACCTGAAATATATCTGGTAAATGAAAACCTATAGAAAACATTGTAACAAGTACACTGAATATTCTTGGATGTTCCTCACACATCTTTTATTATCCCTTCACATCGACAAGTCATTACACTCTCCATCTCTGTTTCTCTTTACTTTATGTATTCTTCGAGCCTAGGCCCGATGAGGGCTGTTTTATTTTATGATTTTTTTGGGCCCGTCCTGGTGTCACAATCATTATTAAAAAAAATATATATATAACAAAAGTCATATTTTGAAAATGTTTGCTATGCTATAATGCAGTTAATTTGAAAACTCAAGTGACATGCATGCAATAACAAATAGAGCTGAATAAATGTAGCAAATAAATTGTAATTAATTTAGTTAAAATTTCAGGAAAAAAATTTATAATCATTACATATTTGTAGTTCTTTTTTAAAGGAGAATATGTATATAAAAGCATCTAAGTGTAAAATTTTTGCAATAAGGCGCAGCAGAAACCATCACACTAAAGAGTAATTCATTTCATTGACAGCTACCATGAAAAGGGTTAAAAACAAGAGTTCTGTCCCACTTCACTCTCTAGCTAGAGAGAAAAGTAAGTTTCATTGTTACAAGAGATTATAAACAAAAAACCCAAATTTTGGCCTCCAGGAAAGGACTACTTCTGCGGCAATTTTAGACACAACATAGAAGATAACTAACATGGAAGAATGGAAATCAAGGATGTACTGAAAGGCCAACCATAAACAAACAATAAACCTGCTAAGGCAGAGTGGTTACAGTGAAGGCATTCCCCTTCACTGTCAATAATGTTAGATGTTTCCTAGAAGTAGGCAAGAAATGTATCGGCAAGTACAAAGATTAATATAGAGTTTTAGAGGCGAAAACAAACTTTACTAAAGCAAGAAGCGGGTAACTGTATCAAAAATCAAAATGGCAAATCTGTAATACAGTAATTAATTTGGTGGAGTAAACTGCATTTTTCCTGTGTTTCTTTAATTTGTTTGAATGAAAGTGCCCTTGAAAACCATCGAAAAATGTATGCGAATCTAACGTGACCTTAAAAATAGTAATTTAAGATAATTTTCAAGTTCACATAGGGAATTCGGTTTTGTTTTCATCATTACTTTACTTCTTTCCATTTACTTAAAACTTATAAATGTCTTATCCGTCCCTGCTAAGAATACTGTTCACATATCTAGGGTGCTTCTTATACTTATCTCCTTGATAGAGTTGAATCTAAGGCCATCAGACTCATCAGAGACCCTTCTCTTACTTCAAATCTGGATTCTCATTCTATTTTCCATAAGGTGTCATCTCTTTCTCTTTACTATTGTTACTACTTTCATCGCTGCTCTGATAAGTAGGAAAGTTACATCCCTATTCCAATGAAGAGGCCGTGTAGCACTTGCCTTGAAAATCCATTTCACAGGTACTGTGTGGACATTTGTGGCTCGCGACTTGGTCAGTGCTGTGACTGCTTCTACCCTTCCACCTCCAGACTATGGAATTATCTTCCTTCCTCTGTCATTCCTATCTTTTATGATCTATCTTCCTTTAAAATGCGGGTCTATAGTCATCTCCTGGTCTAATCCTGCCATAAATCTAGGTCTTCACTACTTCGACTATTCTTTCAGCCTGTCCTTTACCTGTTGTTTATCATTCACTTATTTCAAGACCACATTCATTCTAAATATATTATAAAATAAAAATGGGAAAATTTTAATGTTCACATCCAATTAGACGGGAGCCAAGTGTAAAACTTGACCAGAAATCCTCTCCCAATAGGTAACGACAATAACAGAGAAGTCCCTCCATTACACTTACTCGAATATATACATACAGCCTTTATCATTTCCCACTGACAATAGGCCATATTCCGGGGGCGACACTGCTTGACTGTAAACAGTCTGATATAAATATCTCAATGAACTATACATCACTGTTTCCCACTCTTTGAGTCTTGACGCCTGTATGCAAAACAACAGCCGTTCTTCTTCTTTTTAATCGCTTCGTATTCTTCTTCTTCTTCCTCTCCTTCTTCATGAATTATGGTGAGGAACCTAAGTCGTAAATTATTAAAGCAATATAAAAAACATGATTATGCAAGCTGTGCCTACTTTTAATAGTGTGCCATGGCAAAAGACATTTAATATGTGATACTGAAAAGTTGGTGTACATATTTGTAAATCTCTCTATGGATTTGAGTTCTGACTAGAGCTCTGTACTGATCCAGAGAGGCCCTAGCTTATCATTATTATTATTATTATTATTATTATTATTATTATTATTATTATTATTATTATTATTATTATTATTATTATTATTATTATTATTATTATTATTATTATTATTATATTACTTCTTATCATAATTGTTTATTTTTGACGCAAAAGTGGGTAATCTAATTTACTTCCATCGCAGTCTACGGAGTCCCATTTTCTTTTATTATAACTAATTTCTAGGAATTTTCGTCGATGGGTCTGACCTCACATGATAGCTTAGTACTTGCTTTTCTTCATTATAGGAGTGGCCACAGACAGACTGGATTTGGGAATGAAGGCTGGATAACCTTCCTAACACCCCGCGGTGATCTCGATCGCAGGTCTGTCCCCTTCCGAGTCGACTATCCAATCTATTATGCGACCACGATTCACAGGTCACCAGTTGCCGTAATATATCCCCTATAAAAACCTACATCTAAAAGAAGAAAGAAACTCGAAGATCTTATGAAGAAGAATTAAAATCTCTCTACATCTTTATTTAGACTTTTATTAACAGTCAGTATGAATAAAGCCACCAAACTAATAGCTTTGTTTCCCAATATCCTTTCTCTGCAACTGAGTTATTCAGCTCACTTTTCTATGCATAATGACTGTTTCATCTCCAGTTATATTCATCCAGGTGTTTCAAAGTTATTCAGACCTTTCCTTTAAGAAATGTAACTGTATTTTCTTCAATTTTCTTACTCCATTTTGTTTAAAGGTTTCTATATCAGCAACGAAGAATTATTCTCTTTCCTTTCCAGAAGTCTTAATCGAGGTTAATTTCATGAAACTCTATTTCCACAAATAAGAGTTATTTTAGACTTTTCTTTGCGAACAAGAGTGTTTTATACTTTAGCACTGTGACGGTATTCATCACGCCCGGTAGGCAAAGTGTCTGTAGGCAAACTGCCCGGCCACGGTTTTATCCCATTGTATTAATCTACGCATAGTTCACGTTTCTCTTTCTCAGCACTTAAGAGTTATCCAATCTCTTTTTCTTTATGAATAATTATTGTTTGATCTCCATTTGTGTTGTTACAAATCTTTATCTCTAAATTCTATCTCAGCAATTGAGAAACTGTGCAGTCTTTTCTATGCATGACGGATGTTTCATCTCCAGCTGTCGCTATCTAAATGAATGTATCTTTCTGTTGAGAGTTTCATGAACATAAATTAGCAAATGAGTCCACCATTGACATCAGTCTAGTACATAGCCATGTATATTCATATACAATAGCCGTAATACCCCCTTATAAGGGGGAGGCCAAGTCAAAAACAAAACCACACATTCACAATAACTCATTTCATCCCTGTCACCCCTTCTAGTCCTCTGAGGATTAAGTGTCATCGTAATCCCCCTATAACAAGTCATGAGCCAACCACAGTGTAGGTGGGAATGGATCTTCTACTGTGGCCAAATGCAATTTGATTCCCATTTTATCGTCGATTCACAAATTCATATTAATGTTGTCATGAATTTGATACCCTAATGATTATATTTCATGATAGTCATCGTGGCTCAAGCGGTAGCATCCGCGACTCTGAGGCGTCAGGTCGAGGGTTCGCACCCCGTAACGGTCTGAGGTTAGCAAGGGTATGCACTCAGGGTAACGATTGCATCTGCCAAAACAAGTCCTTCGCAAGAAGGCAACCGTCCTAGCCCTTGGTAGAAAAGGGAGTCCGTGACGTAAAACCGAAACAATGATTATATTTCATGACAATTTCTTCACTTTTATGCAGCCTTCTCTCTCGTATTCGTTTCTGTTTCCACTCGAATTGGAAGTGGACACATACTAGTAGGAGCTGGGGAATTAAGCTTGGATGGTTCCGGTTTTACGTCACGGACTCCCTTATCTACCAAGGGCTAGGACGGTTGCCTTCTTGCGAAGGACTTGTTTTGGCAGATGTAATCCTTACGCTGAGTGCATGCCCTTGCTAACCTCAGACCGTGACGGGGCGCGAACCCTCGACCTGAGGCCTCAAGTCGGAGACGCTACCGATTGAGCCACGGCGACTACGGAATTAAGCTTGGATGTCCTCCTTAAATCCCCCAACTCCAAGCATATGGAGAAATTGAAATTAAATTAAACCATTTCCAATGTTCATTGATTGTTACCACATGAGCTAAATTGCTACAAAGGTTAAAGAATATATAATGGGAATAAAACTTCGTAATAAAATCAAGCATATTTGTACAATTACCAAAAAAAAAAAAAATCCACAGACAAATAAATAAGAAAGAAGTAAACAAAATTTATTTCTAATATGCTGTCTATATTAACCAGATAAAATAAATAATACTTAACATATTTCTCGTTATATCATGGATATTAATCAGACTCATGTAAGTAAGCTAATGGTGGAAAATAATTATTCGCTTAAAGGTCGCTTTCCTGATGATCAGTGGTTGGATTTCTAGAGAAAAAATAAATAGAAGAAGAAGATCGCCATGTTAGATTCTCATCAATATGTAAACAAAACAGGAATGGAAATGGAGACTATATTACTTCGTATACATAATTAGCAAGATTTATCGTTAGTTTGAGATTTATTTAAGAATTTGGCATTGTTTAGGTAATTATTTAAGAATTTTCGGTAATGGATATGATGTTAAGGTTAGTTTTAAGGTTGTGGAAGTGAGATCTAGAGTTGGTTAGGAAATCGAGGCTTGTGGCCTAGCTGTGTAGGAAAGAAATTTTGTAAAGGTAAAGCACGGCTTAATTGATATATAATATATTTGTATTATTGGTTAAGATTCGTTTCATGCACCCCTACATAACCCGTACTCATGCTTCTTTAAATAGTAGTTTTTTGACAAGTATGCCCAAAGGTCATGTCACCCACTCTTAGAAAACTTTTACTTTGGTAAACATCAAGCAGTGAATTTAAGGTTTATTACTGAAAACAACATGCTTTGAGTGCCACGACCCATTCTTTAAATAAGCTGCGCTGCTCTATAATCACCCAAAATATTCCCTAATATGGTTTGTTAGGCTTCAAATGTATGTTAGGTTAGTTACGCACTTAATAAGGTAAATTTGGGTGTTTATGTGTGGCTACTTTCAAGAATTGGTCATTGCATTCATCTCTTGGGTATTATTTTAGAAGAGGGGATCAATGGAATATGAATCCCCTGCCTAGGGAGGACACAGTCCCCTAGGTGAGGTTAGGTCGCACCAAAAATGTGTTGTATTCGACACAGTTTTCTTTGTAATCCCCTCTTCTAAGAATTTACCATCTCTTGAGTAAACAATGGTGGTCTCTCTTGTTATGTTCAAAGCATATAGTTTTTAAGAACCAAACCATAAATTTATTAACGTGACTTTTACCAAAGTAATAGTTTTCCAGGAGTGGGTGATGAGAGTTATATATATATATATATATATATATATATATATATATATATATATATATATATATATATATATATATATATATATATCAAAGCATTATGATGAAGTATAAATACTAAATGGAGGGGTGCATAAAACGAATCCACCATATATTTATATTTTTTCAGTATTTGGTAAGATTAGCAGAACATCTACATTGACTGACTATTTTAGCTTCCAGAATACATGTCTTTTAACGCCTTTATATTATTTGATGTCTATATTTGCAGTGAATCAAAATGTCAGAATCTCTCAACCCATTTATTGTTCGTGTGGGGAAACCCCTTCTGTCGTCAGAATACGAAGCTAGTTCGGCATTCCTAAATCATGCCTCACAAACCTCTGACGTCACATATCTAACAAATCAACCAGATGGAACTGAAACTTTTCTTAATTTAAGTGAGCCATCTACATCCACCTCAGAGAATGTAGGGGGTGAAGTCTCTGGCATAGAACAAGTGGCATTAACTGGCACTAACAGAGGTGTGGAAGACGAAGTTACAGATGGGCCACTACTCTATCTTGACCCCTCATCAGGTCTTCATGTTTTAGTTCATAGTCTGTGTCAGACTTTACAACATCCTGCTGTGCCTCAGGTTAGTTTTGGGACAAATTGAAAAATCTAAGATCTTGTATAAATGAGTAATCTCTAGAACCCTATGTAGAGTTAAGTAATCCCATAAATTATTAAGCGATGTTAGGTTGGAGTAAGTGACTTGCCTTGTAAATATGAATAATCTTCGAGTACCCAAGAGTTACTTTTATTTACAAGATCCAGTTTTAATTTGAAATGTTCAAGTGTAGTCTCTTTGGAATTTTTTATTTATTTATGAAATGTTATTATATGTTTATTGTTAGTTTATGTACTGTCCAATAATATGTAGTTGATTATTTCATAATTAGTTTTTGTGCCTTGTATATTTTGATTATCCCTTATTATTAAGATGAATTGGTAATTAGTTTAATCACATCATCAGGCAGTTAAGAATGGTGTAGAACAATTTAGGAAGATTGATGAGCTATTAGTTTTTAATTACCAAATACAGTATTCCTGTTTCTGTCATTTTTTTTAATGAAGAGACTTACAAATTGTGTTTTGTTGTTTACTAAATGTTTTATTTAATAATCCTGTAAATATAGATAACTACTCAACAAGCAGTTTATTGTTGGTAATGTATTAGTTGATACCTGGTGCTTACCAATAGTAAATTAATACAAATGTATTTTTGATGAATTATTTAGATATACTATATAAGTAAAGAGGCAAAAGTGAACATAGTCAATAAGGGTTGTTTTAAAGCTGTAATACCAAATACACATATTATTTTTTCTTGAACTAACAGTTGCTTTTTAGTGCGTGACTCAACTTTATGAAAAATGTCATTTACAGAACCAACCTGTTGATCCAGAGCAGTTTGTGGTCGTTGGGGCATTACAGGCAAATGAAGAAACTATGGTGTTAGAGAGATCTCTGCAGGCTTTCAATAATAAAGCATCAGACTTGGCATCATCTACTAGTATTGGTATGTTAATCCAAATCTGTTTACCTTACTTTTTATAAAATTTTAATGTTACATTTTTTTTAAGCATTGAATTGGTGTAGATTATTATTATTATTATTATTATTATTATTATTATTCTTATTATTATTCTTATTCTTATTCTTATTATTATTATTATTATTATTATTATTATTATTATTATTCCATGACAGACTGTATGTAAATTGCTGTAAGCATGTTGGAAATGCATTAGTGGCTGGAAAGAATGGCATGTGCTTAGGTTTGTTGACTAGATTGGGAAGGTACATTAGATAGCTGCAACTTGTCTGTGTCCAACCCCATTCAAATGGGGATTAATAGTGACAAATAAAATGGAAGTATAGAAGTAGGAATTTTCGAATTGACATGGAAAAGAGCAAGGTGATCAGATGCAGCAGAGATACTTAGTCATCAAACTTTTGGAGGTAAAATTGAATAGTTTGGTATTTGAAATCCAGCTACAGAAGTGAACATAAAAGTAGATAATTGTCAGTAGTGTTCGAGCCTACCAAGGTGTGTTACGAAGGGCATCCAGACTTAGCTCCTCTGCTCTAATCTGTTTGCCCACCCCCATTTGAATGGGGATTAACAGCGCCATATAAAATTACTAACAACAACAACAATGTAGAATAGAGGAATGGTACGGCTACTAGAAAAATGTAACAGGGTGTTGAAGTAGAGAGTCTTATCAAGGCAGACCAAGAATGAATTGTATGACAGCCCAGATTTTAATTTTGAATAATATTGTAAAAAGTATTGAACTCTATATGCAGGTAAAGGAAGAAAATCAATTTGATGACATAATATTTTCTAGGTTAGGGTAGTGAGTTTAGGTTAGTTAAGTTAGTTTAGCTGTTTTATGTTGCTATTACTTCCCATTCAAAAAGCTGTGAACACAGATAGGTTGGAGCTTGGGAATTAAGGCTGGGTGCCCTTTTTAATTGTCCATGATAGGCTCTAACGCTGGTTTGTCACTGTCCAAGTCAATTACTCAAAGCAATCCAATATTGCTGTCCTCAGTATGAAAGAAACAATACTTTACAGAAATTTGTAAAGTTTGATGGTTTTTAAGTTTGAAGAATGAAGAAGAAATATCCATGGGAACAGGTATATCATAATGGAGAGAGCTGAGCAGAGTTAGTATGGATACTTAGAAAAAATTGCTAATTAAGAAATAGAGATTTGATAGAGGGGGTTTACCTTACGTTTAAACTACCTTTGCTCAGTCACATTCGTGCTTGTCATAGGAAATGATTAAAAGGAATACATTAGTGGATGGACGGCAGTTCCGTTGGTCATGATTTTATTCATATTTAGTGAAAAAGTTTGAAAAACGTGATTGAAGATGTATGGATAGGAAAGGTATGTTGAAGCTCTTATTCCTCAATTCTTTTGTTGCAGCATGTTTACCACAATGGAAAATGGAGTCAGTTTGGGGGAAAATTTATCAGTATGACCATTGTTCAAAATATCGTTTGGAATTACTTCAGTTGTTAGTGGAGACATGTCTGTTACTTTTGATGATCAGTATAATCAGTGTTTTTATAGACAAAATTATGTTCAATGTATTTTCAGATAATGTACTGAGATCTTCTGTGATGTCTCTGGAAACCAATAGTAGAGACGACCCCACAGTACACCATATATTTTCATCAACCGCTGATGGAACACTAGCATTAGATATTGATGTTCCTTCCAGCCAAAATTTTGTATGTCCAGAGAGTGCTTTCAAGGCCCCAGCTTCATCATTAGTTGATGTTGAGACAACTGTCAGTGCTGTTGAAGAAGAGGAACTGCAACAAAAAGACTCACCTCAGTTAGCATATGATGACAATTCCATCCTGAAGCATCAAGTGACGGAGGATGGAAATGCTCTGGAGCCTGGACATCTACAGAGGGACATCTTAATGGAAGCTGTACCTCATGTCAACTTGGAAGAAATCATTGAAAAGTTCACAACTGAGAATACTAACCATTCTGTAGAGTACAGCAAAGAAAAGAATACTTTGGCAGAAGAAAATACTTCCTTTATTCCAAGTATAGAGAATGTAACGGATCACCCCCAGGATGGAATTCCTGTGGAAAAATCTCTTTCAATTCTGCTGGACGATAACTGGAAATCTTCCTCCTCAAACTCACATGCTTCTGTGAAGTTGGAGAGCTTTGGAGACCTTGAGGAATCACTGGATGAGGAAAGTCTATACGATATTGTGATGACCTTCAAGTGTAAAGTTTGTTCAGAGGTGTTTATGGAAAAATCGCAGCTTGTGGACCATTACAAAGAAGTCCACAAACCAGTGAGTATCAGTCATTTACTTTCCTATACAGTGAATAGTAATTCTCAGTAAAGAGGGGGAAGTGACTAATTTCATATAGTCTCTCCTTTAGATGTCGACCTTTTTTTTTTTTTTTTTTTTTTTTTTTTTTTTTTTTTTTTTTTTTTTTTTTTTTTTTTTTAGGATGGGATAGGATAGGAGGGGAAAAAAGGGGAGGGAATTAAGGATATAAGGGAATTGGAGGGAAAAGCACGAAAATTAAATAAAGTAAAAGATAAAGAAAGAGAGGGGCAGACCCTCGTGCTAAGTTTTGATATGGAATTCAGATACTTTTTTCAGATTCCTGTGTCGACCTTGACTTTCCAGTGGATTGTAATGGTTTGAATGTTTCTTATATTCAATTCTTTGAGAAAATAGAATTATTTGTGATATTTTCAGTTGCATTTCCAATCAATAATAGGAGAAGTGAGAATCTTTATTTTTTTTATTTTCTTTCACTGGGATGGGTAAAGAAAACTGCCCTCATCAGGCCGTCAAAAATGCAAACATGAGCAATTTTTTAGGAAAATTAAATGTTTAAAGCACATAAGTTTTTTCCCACCAAGACCACATCAACTCTTGCTCAACCTAAACTAATATATATCTCAAGACTCCTTTCAATTAAACTAAGTTTAACTTAATAATTCCTGCAAGACCCCCTTCAACTAATGTAATTCAGTTAAACCTAATATATAAGTTGCAAAGCTAATTAGCCCACTTGGGAGCAAAACTTCCATGCTCCCCTTATTTAACTTAGCATACCCTAACCTACTATTTTGTAAGCCATTACAATTTTATTTTTGCTAACCTAATACTTATTTTACTTCTGACAGACTTGGTAGGGGCAATATTATATTTTTAGCCAGACAAATGCTATTAAAAAAGGGTAAATAATCTTTAGAAAGATGTAATTTACAATATATAGCATTAGGATTTAGGGGAAGCTTGTAAAGATTACTAACCCCCAGAACCTCATGTAAAGTTAAATAACCTCATACATTGTTATGTTAGATTAAGTGACTTGCTTTAGAAATATAAATAACTAGAGCACCCCTGGGTTACTCTTCTTTACAAGCTCCAATAAGGGAAGAAGCGAATTTTTTATGCAAGATAATTTTTTTCTCTATTTTAAGAAACGAGGAATAAAAATTTGCGTTACATCCAAACCCAGCGCAGCTCTTGAAAATGTTAGTCCGGATGGCAGCAATAATATTGTCCATAAACTGACTGTGACTACATCTGGCCTCAACACTAGTGGGGAAAAAGCACGTATGTTTGTATGGTGCTTTTGTTTTAAAGTCTGTATCATTACATCTCTTTGCCCTTTTTTTCATTCCTAGATACAGGTAGGTGGTAACACCCAAGAGCCATTGACAGCATGGTGAACTACTCACCTTTGCAGTTTTCATTCCCTACAACCTCTTATGCCAACAACACAACACCTACTACCGGAGAGCTCTGTGGTAAAGCCCGAGATTGGTAGTGGCCTTCCTTAGGGATTCAGGGCTGTTTGGCAATGAACGTTTGGGAACAACAACAATAGCTCTTTTGTATCTATTACTAAAATCACTCGCTCAGAAATGTGCTTACATATAATATGCATTTACCTAAATCAAGCACACATGTGTTTAGTTGTTTGTCGTTCTATGTCACTATTAATCCCCATTGCAATGGGGGTGTACAGACATGTTTGAACTGGGGAATTAAAATTGGATGCAACTCCAAACCCCTCATGGTAAGCTCAAATAATGGGTTTATTACTTCTCTAGTTGAGAGCCTCATCCAATGCACCTAAGTCCAGCATCTTCATAAGCAGATTCGTAATCCAGCCCCAACTAGGGTTTTTTTAGTTCAGTTTGTAATACTGTATAAATGCTTGGTATACTAAGAGAGAGAGAGAGCTAATATACCTTTATCACTCCATCGAGAGTCTCTTAGTCTATCTGTATTGACAGATAGACTAATGAGTCTTAAAGTTTTCTTTTGTTTTGAAGACTATCAGAATGCAGTCATATAATGTAACATATCCAGACAAATATTTAGTGAATACAGTAAATTATTTTAATGTGGATTGGGTTACATTTTACAGTATTTTAATTTGTATCCCCCACTAATTGGTGAAGTTTATATATAATTTTATAGAATACCTAATATAATTTGACAATGCCTATAGATACTTTATTAAGCTAAATTAAGCATATCTATTTATGCCTCACTTACACAACTATTTAAGCATGTACAATGCTGTTATCTGTCTACTGAATAATTTCAAACATTTCCTATTCACGTATTCTTCCCTTTTAAGGAGGTGAAAGTCTTCAGAAGTGTAAATATTGCTCTCGTTTGTGGTCTAATGAAGAAGATTGCCGGCATCACATTGCAAAGGTAAGTGAGGTAGCCTTTTGCAACGAATATATTTTATTTCATTATCCTTGGCGATAGGAGAGAAGGATTTCCAATCAGTTGCCCTCTGTGTAATAGAATGCAACAAAAAGGAAATTGGTCCTGAGGCTAGCACTTATCTTTCCTTCTTTCCTCCCCCTCCCCAAAGCAGTTGACAGAATAGGCAAGGATGCTTCTTTCCTTCCATATCCAGACTCTGTAACTCTCTTCTTGCTTCTTACTTCCATAACTCTAATGACATTTTTTCTTTGAAAAAATATATCAGTCTTCATTTAGGGGCCTAATCCTGCCATATTTTTAGGTCTTCATCAATTTGGCTATTCTTTCAGCCTGCCCTTTTCATGCTGTATATCATTATTTCAACAATAATAGGTTTGTAACTTCTTTAATAATACTGAAACTCTTATCGAAAATCATTTACCTTAACGTCTGTACCTACACTACATATTTTGAATTTCTCGCCATTCTAATGGGGATGGACACAGTTGGAGCTAGGGAATTAAGGCTAGATGCCCTTCTTAACACCTGTAGTCTTCGTGGCAAAATGGTAGCGTCCACGACTCTGAGGCGGCAGGTCGAGGGTTCGCGCCCCGTCACGGACTGAGGTTAGTAAGGGCATACACTCAGGGTAACAATTACATCTGCCAAAACAAGTCCTTCGCAAGAGGGTAACCGTCCTAGCCCTTAGTAGAAAAGGGAGTTCGTGACATAAAACCGAATCCATCCTTCTTAACACCTCTAACATTACCTTTTTTGGAAAACTCGTTTTGCTGTTTTACTTGTTCTTATTAATCGCCATTCTGATAGGGGTGGATACAGGTTGGAGCTGGGGAATTAAGGCTAGATGCCCTTCTTAACATCCCTAGCACTACCTATTTTGAAACTTTTTTGTCTTTTTATGTCTTATTAATCCTCATTCAAATGGGGGTGGACATAGACAGGTTGGAGCTGGGGAAATAAGGCTAGATACCTTTCCTAACACCCCTAATACTACTTATTTTAAAACTCTTGTTTGTAGTTTTATGTTTTCTTAGTAATCCCCATTTAAATGGGGTGGACACAGACATGTTGGAACTTGGAAATTATGGCTGAATGCCCTTCCTAACACCCCTAACACTACATATTAAACTCTTGTATTGCCATGTTAAGTTTTCTTGTTAATGCCCATTTGAATGGGGGTGAACACAGACAGGTTGGAGCTGAGGAATTAAGGCTGGATGCTATTTCTAACACACTGCTGTGGGCTCGAACACTGGTCACTTCCCGAGTCAAGTGCTCTGACGTCTGCGATACTGGGTTTCCTCCTTATTTTAAGTTTCTAATCATAAAACTTCTTTTCCAGGAACATCCCGACAAAGTAAGAAAAAAATCCAGAAGAGGTATGCGCAGAATTTTAGGTGGCTTGACAGTACAGTCAGGTTTGCTGATTGGTCATCGTGAAGAACGTCTCAAAAATCAGGTGATTTAAAGATACAAAAATCAGATGACGTA
>JAXCGZ010015144.1:137500-147500 GCA_037179515.1 Halocaridina rubra
CTAGTACAACAAAGATTTATGACACCCTCTCTCTCTCTCTCTCTCTCTCTCTCTCATGTTTTTAAGGAAAATCTTGTTTTTTTTAGCAGACTGACACCATTGACAGCAGTGTTCACGATGATCAGAAGCGGTTGATAAATCCTCCTTCAGATCTTAAGGAGCAGTATTTTTTGCAGACTCAACAACCCAAACCTGTTTTAGCTTCAGAAGTTAACAAGAATTTGAAGTAAGGAATTTTTCCAATTGATTATAAGTAAAGGGGGACTATGGTAGCCAGTGGGTTAAATATTCATTTTGGGAGTTGTCAAACTTGCAGTTGAGCCCACTGAGGAACAATAAGAAGAGCATCCAGCCTTACTTCCCCAGTTCCTTTGTCAGTGTCCAACTCCATAATGGCTACTAATAGTTACACATAAAACGAGGATTATTACCTCTGTCAAATATATAGCTATCACGAGATACGGGTATTCCATCAGATTCTATGTCTTTTTTTTTTAAGACACATTTGCAGTATTAGACTCAGTTTTCTTAATTAAACAGATGACCCTCCACATCAGTAGATCTGACTAAAGTAGACCCATATATAAGTAATTTAAAATGAAATCCAGTACAAAACAGCCTTATGAGCCCATTATATTATTAAACAGTTTACTTTCCTAATTTCAATTTGCAGATGTCCAGTTAGCAGCTGTAGATACAAATTCTCATCAAACGAGAAATTACGCGTGCACGAGCAGAGTCACGGATGTGGTGAGGGTTACAAGGAATACTACTTTGCATGCATTCATTGTTCTGAAAAATTTAAAAAGGCAAGTGAAAGATGGTATATTCATTTTTAATAGGAATGAATATGCATGTAGTAGAGGCGAGTAAATGAGAGGAGATGATTGGTGCAACTGGCGAATCATCCCTCCCATAATTTAATTTTTATGTACAGTATACTGTATATTGTATTCGTTGCTATTCCTCTAGATAGAGGAAAATGGTTTTGCTCTGTTACCTATAGATTTTTGTTGGTCCGCAGAGTAAACATGTCTGTGGATGTTTTTCCTAATTGTTAGCGTATCTAGCAACCTTATAAAATAGTAGGATTAATCTTAGTAACGGGTCTGCAAAATTTACTTAAGTCTGTGTGCTAAACACCTGAGTGTTAATGTGACGTATGTAACGTCCCAAGTGTAATTCCAGATTTTAGCTCTTCACATGGCTTAGTGGTAGAAGCATTGACTTCAGAATTTGCATTCTCAAACGTCAGTTTTTTATTTTAAATTTTTGCATGATTTGGAGTTGCATATAACAGAAAAAGTAGTAGATATTTATACTGTATATTTTATTACACTTGTATATTCAATATCTTAACTAAATTTTATAGTAAATACTTTATTCGGTTTTGTGTGATTTTACTGGAGACAGTCAGTTTTCTAATGCATGATACTATCTTAGTAAAAGTGGGAGCATGGTAGGATAGGGGTAAGAATACTGAACTCAGGAGGTGACAGCCCAACATTAATTCCCTAACTCCATTAGGACTTAGTATAACACATAAAATGTAAAAAAAAGTATCCTAATTAGAGTATTGCTCATAATTGTCTTTTCCAGTTTAGCTCAAGGAAAGCACAGTTTAGCATTTTTTATTTCTTTAATGTGACTTATTATATGAAATTTACTGATAAACCACGTTAAGTATCAGTAAATGAGTAAATTAGTGTGTACATTTTATTATTTTTAATAATGACAAGTTTAGTGAATTATAATTTTTCTCTCAAAAATTTGCAGTGGTCTGTATGTCAGTTACACATGTGGAAGGTCCATGATGTAGACATCGATCTATACACGTGTGGTATTTGTCATTCATATAAAACAAATGAAGAGAAGAAACTCATTCTCCATCAGAAAATTCATTCCAATGCTCGAGATTACAAATGCAATGTAAGTATGGTCTAATTTTTCTTGTTTTGCCTTTAGGACAGGTTGTGGGTGGGTTCTCTCTCTCTCTCTCTCTCTCTCCTCTCTCCTCTCTCCTCTCTCTCTCTCTCTCTCTCTCTCTCTCTCTCTCTCTCTCTCTCTCTCTCTCTCTCTCTCTCTCTCTCCTCTCTCTCTCTCTCTCTCCTCCTCTCTCTCTCTCTCTCTCTCTCTCTCTCTCTCTCTCTCTCTCTCTCTCTCTCTCTCTCTCTCTCTCTCTCTCTCTCTCTCTCTCTCTCTCTCTCTCTCTCTCTCGTTTATATATTTAAAATGTGATGGTTTTGGGTTGTGACAAAGAGAAATTGGGCAACCAGTTTTTCAGTGTTGTGATTCTCATTAAAAACTCCGAGGAACCGTAGTAACACAGTGGTTAACATGCTCGAGTCGGGAAAATTGAGAAGCTGTGTTCAAGCCCACTGCAGGGTATTAGGAAGGGCATCCAGCTTTTAAGTTCCCAACTCTAACTTCTCTTTGTCTGCCCACATTCGTATGTGGATTAAAAGTTCTACATAAATCTGCAAATGTCATTCTCATGAAGAACTCCAAGGGACCACGATTGTGCAGTGGCTAGAGCTCTTAACTTGATAGTGCAGTGGCTAGAGCTCTTGACTTGATAGTGCAGTGGCTAGAGCTCTTGACTTGAAAGTGACAAATACTTGTTTGAGCCCACTGCGTTGTGTTAGGAAGGGCATTCAGCCTTAATTCCCCAGCTCCAGTCTGTGTGTCCACCCCAATAATGGGAAACAATAGTGACACATTAAATGGTAGACAACATTCTCACAAAGAACTCCACGGATGGTAATGTATGTTATCTTCAAACTGTGAACAAATAAGGCGCTAAGCTTTTCTTTTTTTAAGAGTTTTATAATAAAAAGGCTATTGGTGGACTGCCATGGCAATAGCAGTAGAATGCTTGACTCAAATGGTGACAAACCCATGTTCGAGGCCATGGTGGGGCAGTAGGAAAGTTATTCAGTCTCTATTCCCCAGCTTCAATCTGTCTGTGTCCACTCCCATATTGGGATGAATAGTGACACATGATAATAAGAAAGCTATGGTGTATAATTTCATTTCACTTAGGTATGTGGCAAAGGCTTTCGTCAGCCCTCACAACTTTTGAATCACGAGGTGTGTCATATAAAAAATGAAGATATCCCTGAGCGGCGTCGAAGATGTCTTTGCACACAGTGTAACAAGTGGTTTACGCACCAGAAAGCACTGAAGAGACATATGAACACTGTAAGTAGTAAGAATGTCTAAAATTTTGCTTATCTACTTAGTTGTGTCAAGCCTTCTTATATCTGTGCTGTTCTAACCCTGTATACAAGGATCATTTTGGTATACAAAGTGTTAAACTACTTTTTGGCAGGCGAAGTATTAAGCACCTAGTTAACTTGTGCTAATGTCATTACAGAGAAGGGGCACTTCCACCTTAACTTAGTTTTTTAAGAACAGCTCCTAGAGGAGTGTAAGAGAGTTAGATCTAAGAACTTCACCTAGGTTGATGGGTGTTCCCCAAATAGTGTTACTCTCTAATTCCCCCAATGCACTGCCCAACGCGATGCTGCCTTTTCCTCACCTTGAATTTAATAAGTTGTAATTTCCAATGATCTGGGAAAGAGAACAATGTATGACCTGCTTATGTAAGGACGATCGCCTGTAAATTTTTCTTTTTTTTCTTGTTATTTTTCCACTGCATGTAAGTTCCTTAACTTGGTGGGGTTAAAGATTGGTGTTCCTTACCAAAGGATCCAGCTAGTTTTAATGAATGCACAAATTGGGTGTAGCACACCACTTACATACATACATATGCGATGCCCACAGTCCCCCTTGCATGGGGATTTGGTTCAATCAATGGACACGTTCGCCTGAAGCTAATATGCCTGAATCACGTCTCTTAGCTCATTGAAAATAAAGGTCTGCCACATTTCCCCCTCACCACCCTGCTTGGATCACTCACAGTGTAGCCAATTGGGTGAAATTTAGCTTTTTTAAATCCTTTCATTAAGATATTTGCATCCTTCTATTGGGTATCCTGGGATATCATATTATAATGTATATCCGCCAAATGATTCAGACCTTTTTTTTCATTGTCTCTCCGTATTTCGACACTTGCCTCAGAATCTTTGTAGCATTGACTGTCAGTGTGATTTTTATAGAATACCTCCTATGTGTTCCCCCATGTCATAAAAGTCAACTATATGGGGCAGAGAGGAAGGACTTGGAATCCCCCCTTAGTATTTTCCTCCTGCAAAGAGTCAAATTTTTTGCTTTAACTTAGCCACCTCCCTTATTAGGGGCAGTATGGCTTTTATATATAGATACAGATTGATAGTTTTTTAATACAGAAGCTCTCCTACTTACGAACATTCACAGATTCGAACAAAAACCTACCCATATATATGCCCATTTATTAATACATGTATTACAGTGCTGTACTGTATTATTACATTATTATTGCTGCACTAAAATTCATCAATGCTGTAATTCTTTGTTTTAAGTATTAGTTAAGTGTCTTTAGCCTAAGTATTGTACTGTACTGCATATGTATGTACTGCACAGTCCTTTTTTTTGTACCTAAACACAACTTAAGAAAAATTCTATTTACAAACGAACTTCTGGAACCTAAGTTGTTCGTAAGTTGGGGAGTGTCTGTACTGGTTTTTATATAGGTTTCAAGAGCATTTGTTTGTATACATAATAGTTTTCAGAGCTACATTAAGAACCAATTATATTATGTGTGAGTGAAGTAGTTTCTTGCCATTTTGTGTCACATTTAGTCCCTATATGAATGGGTGTGACCATAAACAAATTGAGGGTGAAGAATTAAATCTGGATGCCCTTCCTAAGACCCTATGATGTGCTCAGACACGGATGTGTCACTACTGAAGTCGAGTGCTTTAATCACCTTAGTCCCAAGAGATTATGAGTTAAATTCTGGTTGATATTTGAGATCATGTGATGTGTTTGAGGATGTTTGTCTTCTGATGAATGTGTGTTTTGACTCAGCCACCCCCTCTGACAGTAGGGAAGGCAGTCATTGTATATGTATTCCAGTATTTTTTTACAATTTGTCCTTTAGAGTGACTTATTTTAATGGACATCAGTTTCAAGTAAACTTTGTATCTAGTCAGGTTTGTGCTATTTATATGCTTTCCAAAGTATCAGTGGAGTTCTCCTTGGTTCTGACGGAAAAATAATTCCATAACCATTTTCCTTGAATGTCTACCCCCATTCAAATGGGGATTAATAGTGACACGTAAATTGGCGAGCATTCCCTGCATGCCATATGAGCCAACTAAAAAAAAACAGGAAAGTGTAGGTCTGGTAATCCGTTCCTTTCTTGAAATATTTTTTTATGACAGTACAGCTTATGGAAGGGGTGAGAATGTGCAGAGCATGATGAAACTTTGCTCCCTCCCGTTTGTTAAATTTTCGTTGTTAGAGATATTCCACCAAGGTTAAATATGTAGCTACCCTGCTATATTTATCAAGATATGACATTATTTTGTAGGAAAAAGCTTGAAGTACCCTTTGGATGACCCAGGCAGGGTGGTGGTGGGAATTATGGCAATGCTTTATCCCCAAGGAGCTGAGAGGTGTTCAAGGCATGCTTGTCTTCCGGTAAATGTGTGTGCTTTGACTTGATTTTGACCATTGTATATGTGTGTATGCACATTCTTGAAAAAGTAAGTTCAGAGAGCAGTGTAATTTTTATTGCACTGTTGCCATTTTGCAGGTTCATTTAAAAGTGAAACGGAACAGCTGTCCTCACTGTTCCTACAAATGCTCTCGTCTCGCTGATCTCCGCATTCACTTAAGGTAAAAATTTGTATTTGTAAAGTTGAAGTCCTGAAGATTTTTTTTTTTTTTTATTCAATATATTAGAGAATCTTTGTGTAGTTTGACAGTGTGCCATCATATTACCAAAATATTCCAGATCTTGTGAAGATGAGTAACCCCTTGAACCTCATGTAAAGGTAAATAAACCTAACAGGTCATATTAGGTTAGACTGGGTTGAGTTGTGCTACGTTGCATTGGGTAGGGTAACTTGCCTTGTGTATATGAGTAACCCTAGAGCACGTGGGGTTACTCTTCTTTACAAGATCCAATATTCCATAATTAGTAACTTTGCTTGTTATAATTTTTAATTATGGAATTCTCTTTCACGTGTTCACTTTTTATATTGCTATATACTTTATTATTTCATAATGTTATTGCTCATCTGAGGCTGTGAAGCATTTACTGCAACTAATTTTTTTTTCTGCATCTTAAACATTTGAACGGATTTTCAGGAAGCACACGGGTGAAAAACCCCATCAGTGTGAACTCTGTGGGCTTTGGTATCGTGATTTCAGCACCATTCGCCGACATCGATGGACCCATTTTGTTGATAAACCCTTTAAATGTCCCATTGAAGGGTGTCTGTTTGAAGCAGTTTGTGGTCTCCGCTTTAAGAAACACATGGGTAAACACCATTCAGGACTTGAACCCCTTTACAGGTGTCAGGTGTGTAAGTAATTCTATAATATATATATATATATATATATATATATATATATATATATATATATATATATATATATATATATATATATATATATATATATATATATATATATATATATATATATATATATATTTTTTTTTATTATTTTTTTTTTTTTTTGCTTGCAAAGCTTAGGTAGTTTGGGCATGTGTGAGGAGGGGTGAGGGGGTATGTTGGGAAAAAGATGCTGGGGACAAAGCTGCCAGGCAGGAAGAGGAGAGGTAAGCCAAATACGGGTTTTATGGATAGATGTAGTGAGGGTGTGTGGTTTAATGGAGAAAAATGAATGGGATAGAGCGATATAGAGATGATTGAGCAGTTGTGTAGACTCCTGATGGGTAAAGTTGAAATATTTTATTTGTATATTGATAGCTGTCATCCTCTTTTTTTTTTTTTTCTCCACTTGATTCCAAATCCCAGTAAAGGTAGTAGTTGCTGTAAATGTTGTAAAAGAACAGAGGTAGCAGGTATCTACCATGCTCTGCCTCTCCTAATCTCTCTTATAGTGCCGTTTTTACATGTCTTTATTTACTCCCCATTTGAACTGAGGTGGACACAGACCCTGTTGGTGCTGGGTTATTAAGGCTGGATGCCCTACTCAGTGCGCTTACACCCACATTAGTCGCTTCCTGACTTGCACTCTCTGCCATTGAACTACAGTGGCAATAATAAAAAATTTAGCCCGTGAGCTATTACCATCATCCTACTTTTGTATTCCTTTTTGCTACTTATTACTGTGTATAGGACCTTCAAGGATGGATTTATTTTTATTCTGACTGCAAATCAGGATTTAAAAAGAAAATCACTTTTCATTATAGCTCACATTGGGTAGGTATTAAAGACCTGATTGTATTGAAGATATAATTCATGGGTTAGAGAAGCTGTTGAATGAGGTTATATGAATTTGTCAAACCTCGCTTAATTGAAAAAACCCAACTTTGGATAAAAAGTTATTTGCATTATATCATGTGCAGTCCTCTGCTCACTTAACTTGTAAAGTGACAAACCCGTGTTTAAGCGTACCATGGGGTGATAGAAAGGACATCCATTCATGAGTCAACAACTTGAAGCTCCCTGTGTCCACTCCCAGTTGAATGGAAGTTACTAGTGACACATAAAATGGCAAGCTAATACAGAAGCTCCCCTTCTTACGAACAACCGAGTTACGAACATTCACAGATATGAACAAAAACCAGCCCATTCTCTAACCATGTATTAATATATGTATTACTTTACTGTACTGTAGTATTACATTACTATTACTGTATTAAAGTTCATTAATACTCTATACTTTGTTTTATGTATTAGTTAGGTGTCTTTAGCCTAAGTAATGTGCAGTACTGCATATGTATGTACTTTACAGTGTTTTTTTTTTTTCACCTAATACAACTTACGAAAGATTCTACTTACGAACTGACTTCTGGAACCTAACTCGTTCATAAGTTGGGGAGTGTCTGTACAAGCCTTATCCTTTGTCATCTCTTCTGAATAACACTTTCTAGTAACTTTACGCATTTGGGGCATCTTTGTTTTTCTCAGGATATGTCATACCCATGTAAAGTTAACAAGGTGGCCTCATTTAAGGAAAGTGATGCAGCAGGACTTCTTCATAGCCAGCGTTGCTGTCTTTTCTACACAACTGTGGATAGACAGTGTTTCTGTCATGTAAAATGTTCTTTATCCATAAAACTATTTAACAAGAATAAAGCATGATGAATTAATTTCTACTCATAACTAATAGGACATCATTATTTAAATAATTGCTTTATTTTCGCCCTCAACAGTAAATGGAAAAATACATGTGTGATTTTTGTGAGAAAAGAGGTAATATGGCAAGTAGAATTTTATTTCTCAATGACGTGGATCACAGTGTGTTTTATATCACTGTATGATTTAATTAACTGATTATGACACAGCAATACAGGAATTTATTTATACTCATTTGTATATAATATATAATACTGTATACAGTATATTTCATCACTGTTTACAAAATATAACACAGTATTGCAAAGGTTTAGAATTTTATTCTTCACTATCGTGGCTATGGAAAAAAAATCCACATGGTGTTGCCAGATGTAAATGGATTTCTACGCTAGCAGACAAAATTCTACAATACTGCCCAGCTTTACTGCAATCAACTGTTCTATGACAAGACCAAAATTTCAGAGAAAATGAGTTTTGTCAACCTCTTGCTACCCTATCCCTTTTAGTTTGCTCTTATGACATGCAGGGAATATAAGTGTAATATTCTTCCCACCACCACCAACAGTTTTTATCTCCACTATTAATCCACATTTTCGAGGTATACAGAAACAGACATGTCCTGGGAAAATAAGGTCTAATGACTTCCTAACGCCACATGGTGGGCTCAATTGCGGGTCTGTCCCCTCCTGAGTTGAGGATTCTAACCACTGTGCAATTGCTATCCCCCACATCACCAACAATAATATTGTTTAAGTCATGTAGATGACTGGGGACGTGATGGACCTATATTCAAGCCCACAGTGGAGTGTTAGGAAGGGCATCCAGGCTTAATCCCCAGCTTCATCTGTCTGTGTTCACCCCCAAATGGGGACTAATAGTCATGCTTAAAATACAAAAAGAAAAGCTTGTTTGGAAGAGAAGTTGGCTTTATAATTCCTAGTTTTTAGCTCCTCATAAATTTCGAATTTTGGAGTCATTGATTTCCTGCTGACAGATATCTCTTTGCACTGCAGGTCTGTTCATTGGGCACAGAAGACCTCCAGAAATTTGTGAGTCATTTCAACACTCATGAAAAGCAATTATTTCAAGAAGCACTTGAGAAACGTACAAACAATGGATCTTCATTTGCAGATGCTCATTCTGTTGAACAAACTCCAAATTCAAGAGTAGTTGAAGAAAATTGTGATAGCAAAGATGCAAACATCTTGAAAGTTGACATGTTCGATGTTTTGTTGTTACAAGATGGAACAGTCAATCTACAGAAAAAAGTGAATTCAAAAATGGAGATTGATAGCAGCAGTAGCAAAAATAAAGAATCAGACATTTTAAAAGTTGAAGTAATCAACGGGATGCTCTTACAGGATGGTGCAGTCGATGTGCAGAAGAAAAGCGACAAACCAAGATGATCTGTAGAAAATAGACCAATATTACAGCGTTAATGTATTTGAAACTCTCTTGATATATTCCTTTGGTGTCCAGACAATTGCTTCCTGGACAGTTATCCCTGGAGAACCCCTTATAACAGATGCCCCATTGATTCTCAAATAAGGAGAATTGTCCAGTAATAAGATTGAGGTTAGGCTAAGCTAGAATATACATTATAGGCAATTTTAATCTGAGATATATAAATTGGAATAAAAGCAACCATTGTCCAGGGGCAATTGTCATAGCACCAATTTCTTTGTATACATGGCATGTTATTGACAATCGTGTTCATGATGTACACTTGTGTTTTCTGTCTTTATAAAATTAGTTATTGTCCCCATTATGAGGGGGTGGCT
>JAXCGZ010015144.1:162500-189454 GCA_037179515.1 Halocaridina rubra
AGTAGGTAGAGTTCAAGTTCCAGTAATGGGAGAGGAGAATGAGAGAGAGATTACAAGAGAGGAGGTGAAGAGGGCATTGCATGAAACAAAAGCAGGTAAAGCACCTGGAATGGATGGTGTGAGAGCGGAAATGTTGAAAGAGGGGGTGTAGCTGTATTGGAATGGTTGGTGAGAGTGTTTAATATATGTTTTATGTCGTCAGTGGTGCCAGTGGACTGGGTAATTGCATGTATAGTGCCACTATACAAAGGTAAGGGAGATATACCTAATTGTAGTAATTTTAGGGGTATAAGTTTGCTGAGTGTGGTAGGAAAGGTGTATGGTAGGATACTGATAAATAGGATTAGGGATAAAACAGACGTTATTGCGAAAGTACAGAGTGGCTTTAGGAGAGGTAGAGGATGTACAGATCAAATTTTTATAGTTAGGCAGTTATGTGAGAAATATTTGGCAAAACGTAAGGATGTGTATATTGCATTTTTGGATCTGGAGAAAGAGTATGATAGACTTGATAGAGATGCAAAGGAATATTTTGAGATTATATGGAATTGGTGGTAGATGGTTACGAGCAGTGAAGAGTTTATATGTAGGCAGTAAAGCTTGTGTTAGGGTGGGGAATGAAGTAAGTGAGTGGTTTGCAGTGAGTGAGGTTGAAACAGGGATATGTGATGTCACCGTGGCTGTTCAATTTGTATATGGATGGAGTGGTAAGAGAGGTAAATGCTCGAGTACTTGGTCATGGATTGAAGCTTGTAGATGGGAATGAAAATAAGTGGGAGTTGAATCAGTTGTTGTTTGCAGATGATACTGTGGTGGTGGCAGACTCTGAGGGAGCTGTGTCAGTTAGTGACAGAAATTGGAAGGGTGTGTGATAGAAGGAAGTTCTGAGTGAATGTGGGAAAGAGTAAGGTTTGAGGTGTACAAGAAACGAGGATGGTGCTAAACTGAATGTTATGTTGAATGGAGAGGCACTTGAGAAAGTAGACCAGTTCAAATATTTAGGCTCAGTTATATCTGAAAATGGTGGAGTGCAAGCAGATGTGCATCACAGAGTGAATGAAGGATGCAAAGTGTTTGGTGCATTGAAGGGAGTAATGAAGATTAGAGGGCTGGGAATGAATGTTAATAAAATTTTGCATGAGAAAGTGGTTGTGCCAACTGTAATGTATGGTTCAGAGTTATGGGGTATGAAAGAAACTGAGAGACAGAAACTGAATGTGTTTGAGATGAAATGTCTGAGGAGTATGACTGGTGTATCGCAGTTGGATAGGGCTAGAAATCAAGAAGTGAGAGGGAGAATGGGTGTGAGGAGAGATTTGGCAGCTAGAGTAGATATAAGTATTTTGAGATGGTTTGGACATGTAGAGAGGATGGATAATGAACGACTACTGTAAAAGGTAATGAAATCGGAAGTTGATCGGAGATATGCCAGAGGGAGCTCTAGGTTGGGGTGTCTGGATGGAGTAAGGCGGGCCTTGAATGATAGGAGAATGGATGTGAGGGAGGCAAGTGAGCATGCTAGGAATAGAAATGAGTGGCAAATGATTGTGACGCAGTTCTGATTGGCATCTGCTGTTATCATGGAGTGCCTTGTAGAGGCAACCTGTGGTAAGGGCAGTAGGGGATTTGGTAGTATGAACCAACGTAAGCTGTGGAAGAGGGGGGAGGATGGGATGTGGCACTCCAGCAGTACCATTCAATCCCTTGGCCAAATCCCGTGTCATTGCTAGAAGAACGAAGTGTAACCACACTTTGTGTTATTTTGCTTGTTCTTTGTTGTCGGCTACCCCCCCCCCAAAATAGGGGAAAATGCCAAGGTAAAAAAAAAAAAAAAAAAAAAATATATATATATATATATATATATATATATATATATATATATATATATATATATATATATATATATATATATATATATGACCCCATTCTTCCTTCTAAGGGGGGGGGGGTTGAGCCAAGATCCACACATTCCTCATCTACTCCTCAAGAGAGATATGTTGAAGTTTTTTTTTGAGGGATGAAGTATCATGGATAATTTCAAAATTTGTCAACGAGATTTTTTGGAAAATAGTGACGATAAACCCGGCCATTTTTGTAATGACAAAAATTTCTCGAGTTTTACCTCTTATGACTTCTGAAAATCGACATTGGAAGGTAATTGACACTTTTTTATCTTTTTTTACAATTGCCGCATTGTTACAACAATATTTACAAAATTAGGCCACATATGATTTGCTTGACAGCGTATAGTTTATGTATCTTATTTGATGTTATACACAATGTAACCTTGGCTTATATAAAAATATTCAAAATTTCGTGTAATTGATAACCATTTTGCAGTTCAACTTCTTTCAACAATTGTTAAAAATGAAATTTTCGAGGATTAGACGGATTTAATAGTACAAAAATATATATATATATCATTTGCTATCCTATTTTTGTCTCTCGTGGCCATGAGGGTAGGAACAGTTTGTGATTTGCCCCGGTATCTTTGGGGTTGCGGGGTGAGAGGTCCATGGAATGGAATCTGAGAGGTAAAGTTATAGTTTGAGTTGCTTGTTATGGAGGCAACATTAAATATGAAATTCTCTTTACTATTTTCGAATTTTTAGGTTGAGAGAGTGATATGCAGAATTTTCTTCCTAAAGGTTCGAGTAGTCAATGGCACTAAAGATCCCAACTTTTTATTGCAGCTTACCCTTGTTCAATGTTGTTTTTTATATCCAGGCAAAGAATCACAGGAAAAACTTTAACCTAACCTAACCTGTGAATTTTTACGTGTGATTTTATCACAGGCCGCGTTGTTTTCTGTGTTACTGTAACCCTGAGGTTGCTCTTCTTTATAAGATCCAAATTTACTACATACAGAATTTGCTATCTTCATGCTGGGGGAAAATAGATCTGGGGTTACAAAGAATTTGCTCATGAGTTAGTATTCACCTTCGTTTAAAAATTATTTATTAAATGAACAGGAAAATGCAGTATATAAAGAAGTATTCTTGGATTATCAAAGATTTTAGTGGCATTCATTGGTTTTTAGAAATAAAAAAAAAATACTAGCTGTATGAATGAAAAAAGAAAAACTGTACTGAAGAAATAATAATGAATTTTTTTTCTTGAAATTTTTTTCAGTCTTCAAGAACTAAAAGCATATTTTTACCTTTAAAAAAAAAAAATCCAACTTCAGAGCAGTGTACTGCATTGAACTGTTAGTCTAGGAACTCTAGTTCAAAGAAGGGGTCCACCTGCACCTAGGGGATTTTTTGTTGCCACCTGTTTTATTTAAGTCTTTGAAGTGTCTATTTTAAGATTTTGACAGGTAACAGGTTCAAATAATGTCCCATGGGGTTTGTTTTTCCCATTTATTACAAATAATTGGTACGTGAATGCGAACCCTAGAAACATTAGAAAGTTGCATAACTTTTGAACCAAGCAACTTGCAGGGACAAATGAACACATTTTTCCATACAATTTTGACCCAGAAAATCCATTGAAATAGATATTTTTAAGTTTTAATCATATATTGACTCAATATCGGAAGAAACTAACCCCCAAAAGTGGAAAATAATAAGAATTTTAAAAATTATTTTTGTCTGTATACTTTGATATAAAGTGAAAGTCCTTTCAAAATCATCTTAAAACATACAAATGAATTCCAAATCCAATGTTCTAACATTTGTTTAAGTCATTTTTGCCCTATACTACTAACATGCACCATCATCATCAGAAAAGGGATCGTCAAAGTCTATCTCCTGGATTTACATCTCTTCCTCATCATCACACTCGTAATCTCCATCCTCCTCAACCACAGTCTATGAGTTGTTGTTTCTATAAAGCTTTTCCTTTTCTGACTCTGCTCTCTGTATTTACCTTATTGTATTTACCTATTTTTTTTTTAAGAGCGTGACACCGGGACAGGCAGAAACTGCCCTCATCAACAAAGGCCCGGGCACGAGAAAATACCAAGACGAAGGAAAAGAAAAAGGTTAAGGGCAAGGTAGAGATGAGGTAATGTCACACAAAGGAAAACGACAGACAGAAAAAAACAGTCAAAAGTAAAGAGGACCCAGAGATATGGAGGACTAGGCTCTGAGATGACGATAGATCTGCTTTTTGAAGGATGAAAGGTCATAAGAATTAGGAAAGACAGAAGGAGGAAGAGAGTTCCAGAGTCTGGAGGTAGATAGAAAGAAGCAGTCGCTGCACCGACCAATCTGCGAGCTACAAATCTCCACACAGTACCTGTGAGATGAGGCCGCTTGGCGAGTGTTACGCGGCCTCGGCAGTGGATTAGGGATGCAACTCGCCAACTCATCAGAGCAGCGATGGAAGTAGTAGCGATAGAAAAGCGAAAGGGAAGATACCTTACCGCGAAGAGAGAGAGAATCCAGGTTAGAAGTAAGAGAAGGATCATTAATGAGTCTGACTGCCTTAGATTCAACCCTATCAAGAAGATAAGTAAAGGAAGAAGCACCCCAGATGTATGAGCAGTATTCTAAGCAGGAGCAGATAAGACCTTTGTAAATTTTAAGTAACTGCAATGAGGAAAAGCAATAACGAAAACGAAACAAAACCCCCAATTTTTTGTATGAAGATTTAGAAATTTGGATTATGTGATTCCTCCAAGACAAGTTAGAGGCTATATGGATTCCTAATATATTCATAGAGTTAAGAGGGTAAATTTCATTAGTTTCGAAGACAATAGGGTTATCAGGAGGAGAAGAAGATAAAGAGATAGCCAGAAACTGTGTCTTGGAGGCATTGAATTTAACTAAATTTTGAGTGCCCCATTCAGATACTCTCTGCAAATCGGAGTTAAGAGTAGAAGAAAGAGTGATACGAGATTGATTACGAGTAACAGACGAAGGTTGTGAAGAGAAGGCAGAGGAAAAGTGAAGGGTACAATCATCGGCAAAGGCATGAAGAAGAGAGGAAGATGGGGATTGTAGAAGATCATTGATGAAGAGAAGGAAGAGAGTAGGTGAAAGAACAGAGCCCTGTGGAACACCCCTGGAAACAGAGAAAGGGCTAGATGTCGCGCCATCAACAACTACAGATATAGAACGGTCAGTAAGAAAACTGGAAATAAGAGAACAGAAAGAAGGGGTAAGGCCATAGGCAGGGAGTTTGGCCAACAGAGCCTTGTGCCAGACTCTGTCAAAAGCCTTAGAGATATCAAGGGCAACGACAAAGGATTCCCCATAGGTCCTCAGAGAAGATGACCATACATGAGTAAGATAGGACAGGAGATCACCGGTGGATCTTGCCTTGCGGAAGCCGTACTGGTGATCGGAGATAAGTGAGTTAGATTCAAGGCATTTCAAGAAGTGAGCATTGAGCAAAGTTTCAAAAACTTTAGCAATAGAGGACGTTAGAGCAGTAGGTCGGTAGTCAGAAGGAATAGAGCGGTCACCCTTCTTAGGAACAGGTTGAACTAGAGCATGCTTCCAAGATGAAGGATAGATACTGGTTGACAGAATGAGGCGAAAAAGACGGCAAAGCACGGGAGCCAGTTCATCTGCAAACTCGTTAAGGAACCTTGCAGGGATACCATCAGGACCAGATGCCTTGTTTGTCTTTAGTGAGCGAAGAACCTTATGAACTTTGCGTGAAGAAAGGATAAGGGAGGGCATAGGGTTAGAGAGGGGAAAAGACTGAGGAACAGGTGCACTGGAATCGTTGATAGAAGAGTTGGCAGAAAAATGAGAGCCAAAGAGAGTGGAGTTGTCAGTGGGAGAGCAAGCTATAGAACCATCAGAACGAATGAGAGGGGGAAAGCTTGAGTTACAGAAGTTTTTGGAGAGGTTTTCGGCCAAGGACCAGAAGCATTTGTCAGTGGGAGAGGAGTTAAGGTCATCAACTTTACTTCTTATAAAGGAAGACTTAGACCTTCGAATCTGAGCTGTACAGCGATTCCTAGCTATAATAAAAGCAGAGCGAGTTAAATCGGAAGGAGAGGCGTGGTAATATCGGTGAGCCTGATTCCTAGCCTGGATAGCCATAGAGCAGGCACGGTCAAACCAAGGTTTAGGGGGAGAGAAAGTTTTTGTAGAAGAGGAGATGTACGACTCCATTCCCGCGGTCATGATCTCGGCAACTTTTACAGCTACCCGATCAGGGTTGTGGGACCGAAAGCAGTAGTCATCCCATGGGAAGTCAAAGAGAAAGTTACGCAAATTTTCATATTGGGTTAGCTCGAAGTGCCAAAGGCGGCGTTGTGTAGGAGGGATTGGTGGTGGGGGGAGCGAAAATGGAAGAGACAGAGATCATGGAGTGGTCAGATTTACCAAGAGGGGAAAGCACAGAATAAGAGTAGTTTGAAGGGTTAGAAGTAAAAAATAGGTCAAGAGTGTTTGCAGCATGTTCGTGACGATCAGGAGCGAGAGTAGGATGTTTGATAATTTGCTCCAGATCGTGAGTAATAGAGAAAGGAAGAGCCTCGCTTCCTCCCACATCAGTGTGAGAAGAATGAAGCCACTCACTGTGGTGTACATTGAAGTCTCCAATGTAGAGAACTTCGGCAAGTGGGTGACAAGATAGCAAGGACTCATGGCACGAGGAGAGATATTCAAAGAAAGACACAAACTCGGTGGAGTTTGGAGAACAGTAGCAGAAGCAAAGGATGATAGTGGTAGTGGAGAGATAGACTTTTAGCCAGAGAACATCAAAGTCAGGAGATTCAAGGTCCATGAGCCTCACAGTAGGAGTGTTAATGTTGCAGTAAGCACAGACCCCACCTTTGGAACGAAAACGAGTATACAGATTATAGTGGGAGATTTGGAAAGGGTCAGTGGAAGCATGTATAGACAACTGGGTTTCAGATAGGAGGAGGAGGTTAGGGAGGAAAGCGCCCAAGTGCTGTTCCACAGACTAAAGATTAGAGTTCAGCCCACGAATGTTTGAATAGTGAAGAGTGAAAGAAGCAGATCTATTGGGAGGTGCAAGGTTAAGAGCAGAGCCATTACTACCACCAGGCGTGTCTGCCCTCAAGCCAATGGTAGAGTCAACACGATCCCCGGAGATTCTTCGCACCCCACTATGCCGGGTACTAGGGGCCATTAGTTGTGAACCTTCCATAAATAATGACAAAATGTGAGGAAAAGGAAAGTAAAAGAGACATGTGCAGAATGTTGTGACTTGTCAAATGTAATGAAATAGCAAAGATGTGTAATGAATATGCCAGCATATTCAGTGTAGATGTAGGCATGAGGAAAGAACCGTCCTGAAGGAAGACTCAACCTAGAACTGTCTGGACCAGTCCTAGTTGCATCCTAATACCTTCAGTCGTAGTCTTTCAACGGGCGGCTGGTGCCATGGCCAACCTACTACTATACGGGAAAGAGCCCAAAGCTCGTATCTTCCCGTCTCCTCATCGGTTCCATTTTATACTTAGTGATACTTATCATACCTGTCCTTAAAACTATGGATTGAGATGGCATTAACTACCTCCTCGCTTAGCGAATTCCAATTATCAACTACTCTTTCACTGAAAAAGCATTTCCTTACATCCTGCAAAGAAGTTTTCTTATGAAGCTTCAAACTATAACCTCCAGTTCTAGAGCCAGCCATATCAAAATATCGATCCCTATCCACTCTGTCATAACCAGGAAGGAATTTAAAGACTGTCACCATATCCCCCCTCAATCTTCTAGCTTCGAGTGATGGTAAGTCTAATTCCCTCAGCCTCTCATCATAACTGAGATTGCATATATCTGGCACCAGTTTCGTGGCATGTCTTTGAACTTTTTCAAGCTTAGCTATGTGCTTTTTCAAGTGCGGATTCCAAAAAGGGAGCTGCATATTCGAGTTTTGGCCTCACATAGGTTACATAAATGTTTCTGAACATTTCCTTGTCCATGTGCCTGAAGGCTACCCTTACATTTGATAAGAATGCATATGCTGCCCTTACTATGTCATTTATGTGTATTTCTGGAGACAAATCTGCCAGTATGTTTACTCCTAGATCTCTCATTTTCTGTCTCTTGAAGTTGTACTCCAGCCACTGAGTAGTCAAGCTTGGGCCTTCTTGCACTTGTACCCATTCTCATTACCTACATTTTGAAGTATTAAATTTCATTAGCCACTTTTCTGACCACTCATGCAGACTATTTAGATCCTCCTGAAGTTCTCTACCATTGTTCTCGTTTTTTACTTTCTTCACAATCTTTGCATCATCTGCAAACATATTCATGAATGAATTTACAGACTCTGGTAGGTCATTTACATATACAAGGAACAAAAGTGGCCCTTAAACTGAACCCTGTGGAACTCCACTACTAACTCTTCTCCATTCAGACACTGAGTGTCTTACTCTAACCCTTTGTTCCCTTCCTCCTAAGTAAGTTTTTATCCATTCCAAGACATTTCCACCTATTCTAGCCATTGCTTGCAGCTTCCTAATAAGTCTCCCATGTGGAACAGTGTCAAACGCTTTCTGGAAGTCTAGGAATATGCAATCTGCCCAGCCCTCTCTTTCCTGTAAGATTCAGCTTACCTCATCATAAAATTCTAATAAGTTTGTTACTGTTGATCTACCTTCTCTAAAGCCATGTTGCCTCACTGACAAAAAGTTGAAGAATTCCAAGTGAAGAGAGATATGTTTCCTTAGTAGTTTCTCCATAACTTTGCAAACTATGCTGGTCAAGGAAACTGGGCTATAGTTCAGAGCCGTATCCCTCCTTCCCTTGTTGAAGATAGGTATCATATTTGCTTGTTTCCAGCATCTTGGAATCTCCCCTGACTCCAGTGACTTTTTAAATATGATACTTAGTGCCACTGATATTGAGTTTGCGCATTTTTTAAGTACATGAGGGGATATGTCATCAAGACCTGCAGCTTTATGAACATCTAAATCCATTAGCGCTTTGCATACTTCTGTGGCTGTAAGGTTGATGTTCTCTAATACCGGCCCTTGAGCTTCTATCTCTGCAATCTGAGGGGGTGGGTTTTTTCTACTGTAAATGCTGACTGAAACTCCTTGTTCAATTCTTTGCAGATCTCTTCATCCGTCTCAGTGATGCTTCCATCCGCTCTCTTTAGCCTTAAAACCTGTTCTTTTACCTTCAGGTTTCCTCTGATAAAGCTGTGGAAAAGCTTGGGATTTTCTTTAGCCTTCCTGGTGATGCCCCTCTCATAGTCTCTCTCTTCCTCTCCTTTTACTTAGGTAGTCATTTCTTGCTCTTTTGTAGGTTTGCCAGGCATTTATGTTTTTTCTCCTCCTATACCTTTTCCAGCATTTGTCTCTCCACTCCTTAGGTCTTTTACACTCTCTGTCAGTATCTCGATGAGAGAAGGAAGGAGAATAGGTCCAACTGACCATATGGACTCTAATACCCCCTCGTCCACCATCTTCTCCCAGCCTATACCCTGACATAGGGCTTGGGCCTCTCAAACACTGGCTGGCCTGCTCTCTTGTAGCAAGTAACACTGTAATTAGATCGCTGTACATGAGGGATGAGGCAGATCTTGGGAGGAGGCAGGTGGTCAAGGTCTACTTTGGAGTGCAAGCTCAGGACTTCATCAGCACCCACCATTTTTTTGCAGCATCTTGGCACGCACAGCATCAACTGACTTTATTTGAGAATAGCAATACATGAGACAGGTGAATGCCTCCATCTCCTGCTGCAGCTCATCAGGCACCAACCACGATGTGCCAAGTTTGCTAAAAGCAGTTTCTCCAGTGGATTCACGTTGCCCTTGCCTTTAAATGCACTTGTGCAGTCTTCCCCAGAAAAAACATCTATTACTAATATTACTTTAAAATTCATACTACAGCCATTTCCTCTTAATTGTTTGTTATTCAGTATCAGTAGTATGTACATTGATTACCTGGAATAGTTGTGACCATCGTATGCAAAGAAGAGATCTGCCATGGCACCATTGCAGTGATGAAAGAGCTCAAAGTTATTGCTTTTCACAGCAAAGACAAGCAAAACAAGCCTTGCATGATGCATCACTGAGAGCCAGAACATTTCTGTCTTCCCAAGATGGCCTTCACGAACCTTCTGTTGGAACTCAGTATATTGATGAATCACCTTGATAATTGAAGTGTCTTCAAGAGCAACATCAGATTTTCATGGGTACAGCAGTGGATAAGTGTTATGTATAACTTTTGTGCTGATTAATTCGTGCGCTTAGCATTGCGCTATTGTTTTGTTGTGTTTACTCAGGTAGAACACGCCAAGTCGGACATCTAAGTTTGAGTAATAAAACCTCCACTTTTCTCACGATTTTTAATGGCATTCTCCTCACCCATCTTTCTCATAGTATGGAACAAATGGCGACGAGGATGGGATAAATGTGATGAAAGCAGAAGCTAGGAATTGGGTTTGGTGGCCTAAAATTGAACAAGATATTTCTGAAATTACAAAGAATTGTCCAGAGTGTTTTAAAAATTTTCAACCAAACCAAGCTCCTGTGTTGTCATGGTCTACCCCTGATAAGGCATGGTCAAGACTTCACATTGACCACGCTGGACCCATAGATAACAAATATTTTCTTGTAATTGTAGATGCATATTCTAAGTTTCTAGATGTTCAAGTTACTAGTTCAATGACTTCAAGTGTTACCATGGAATTGCTTAGAAAAACATTTTCTAATTTTGGTATTCCAGACATTGTTGTCGCGGATAATGCTCCATATTTTGTGTCCGAGGAGATTAAAGCTTTTTATAAGAAAAATGGTATTCAGCATTTAACTCCTGCCCCATACAATCCATCATCTAATGGGTTGGCGGAAAGAGCAGTTCGAACTTTAAAAGAGGGCTTAAATAAATTCAACAGTGGATCATTGAATACTAGAATCTGTAGATTTTTGTACATTTATAGAAAGAGTATGCATAGTGGTATAGGTAAATCACCAGCAGAGTTACTATTTGGAAGATGTTTTAAAACAACTTTAGTATCTGTAAAATGTTCCCCTAACAAAGACAGAGACCTGGAAAAATTGTCAAAGAAAGTTTTCTCTGAAGGGACAAATATATACAGTGTTGGTGATGCAGTTTTTGCTAAAAAATTTGGGAAGGGAGAGACTTGGATTGAAGGGAAAATTATTGAAGTGCTTGGTGTAAGAAATTATTTGGTGCAAGTTCATGATTTTGGTAATATATCAAGGAAGAGGCATCATGATCAGCTTATGCCTAGATTTACTGGTACTTGTATTAAGACACCTAGAGAGTCTCCAATGCCCTTAGTTTCTTCGAATGTAAGTAATTATTCCTATGCCTCTAGTTCCACTAATGATGTTGAAGTATCTTCACAAAAGTGTGATGTTTCAATTCAACCTGATAGTAATTGTATTGAGTCTGAAGACACAGTCTTAGAAACTGAAAGGTGTGGTGTGAATGATAAACAGATTGTATCACCATCTCCAGTATTACAGAGATCAAAGAGAATTATTAAGCCTCCAGAAAAAATAAATTTGTAATGTCTTTTGTTGCCATAATATATTGATATTTCTGTATAATGATTGCTGTATGTTCATATTTTTCTGATCCATTTTTGATAAGTTTTGTATGTTTTTTCTTGGAGGGAGGAATGTTATGGATAACTTTTGTGCTGATTAATTCGTGCGCTTTGCATTGCGCTATTGTTTTGTTGTGTTTACTCAGGTAGAACACGCCATGTCGGACATCTAAGTTTGAGTAATAAAACCTCCACTTATCTCACGATTTTTAATGGCATTCTCCTCACCCATCTTTCTCATAGTATGGAACAATAAGATTGACTAGAGTCTCACGTGAGACCTCCAAATTCTCCTCATCCAGAAACACATTGAGTAGTAACTGTTCAAGTGCCTCTGTAACCACCTTCAGACTAAAGAGTGCCCTGGCATATGATTTTCCACTCAGGATGCTTCTCAGGCATCCACTGGTTGCGAGGCCAGCTTCAGTGAGAATTTCAGAGTAGCCAGCACCTCTATACTTGTGACCAGTGAGTATGTCTATATAATTCATGACTGTGTGGAACTTGCCAGGGATGATGATGTGTTTCTTGAAGTCCTCCTCCTATCTCCATACTATAGGACATGCCTTCATTACCACCCCCAAGTCTAAGGTGTTGATGGTGTATGCTTCCCAACCTCCTGTGTTGCTGCCTCTGACCTCTTGAGAAGCTCATATACCATTGCATTTTCTGCAATAGGCTGGTTGATTGGGGTGTAATAGTCAATTGTAGATTTTCTTGGAGGCACTTTCCCTGTGTTTGATATGAAGCCACCAAATCCAGGCACCTGTCGCTTACCCTCATTGCTTAAAAGTCTGCATAAAAGATAGATGTAGTACTCCAACAGTGTAGCATCGTATATCCTATGATTTTCAGCAGGTGGGGTAAACTTAGCATTCTGGGGAAATTTGGGACCAATTCTTCTGAGTGCTAGTTCTAGCAGTGTCTCTGGAGGGGTAATCTTGAGGCTTCTCATTTTGGATGCCCCTCTCTCACCTCTTGAATCATTATCCCTCCAGCACTATTCACAATGTTTGAGCCATGGACATTGGTTGTGATTTTGTTAAGGTTATCCCACTTGTTATGGAAAACAGCATTTCCCTCACCAGTGATGATTTGAGGGGTTAGGTAGGTGAACGTCTCGTCGAGAGCCTTGCTAAGTGCTGTCTCAAGCTGCAGACTAAAGTTGTAGGTTTCTGAGTGACCGAGTCGGGCAAGGATGGTTGTGAGCTGCAAAGAGAGTGATTTATATTATAAAAAATTTAAATATACAATATTTTTAGTATCTATACAAAATCAGTTTTGCAATGACCATATTACTCAGTACATTATTTTTAGCATTCCCATATAGTTAAGTATAGTTCTAGAATATTAAAAGACTAAGAAAATATCTACAATATCCACTTTGATGCATATTGGATTTAGGAGTGAGAGTAATGCCAACACCTGTGCAAAGCTAATCAAGAAGAAAGAAAATAATGTTAGCTGATTTTCCACCTGTTTGCTTCGATAGAGGTGCCAAAGAGTGGCCCAGAGGAGGATGTGTTTTGGGAGTTTCCACTGGCTATTGGTTGCAGCTCGACATACATCCTGTGCGATTGAGTAGACCAGCCTCTGAGTCTTTTCACACTTCTCTCCATCAACCTCGGGTATTCCTGTCAGCACCATGCTCATAAATTTTACAAGATCATCGGGCAGTAGCTCTTCCACCTTCAAAGCATTTAGCTCATGTGCAGTTGGGACCCAAGACAGTTCCTTTGATTCTTTGCATGCTATTATAATGAGGGAATGGAGTGTGAGGGCTACATCTTGGAGCTGGTTTGTTGTACCAAGCTTGTAGGCACACGATATTGCTTCTGCTAATGTAATACTTGAACTGTAGATGAGGCATAGCTCCTCACAACCAAGGAGCAGTACCTTGGAGAAGGCAAGTGCTTGCGAGATGTCTTTGTCTCCTTCTAAGTGGTTTATCAATTTCTCATTGCAGTAGTCTGGATTGGGAAAACCACATTTATCAAGCTTTTCGATATACAATCTATGGAGGAATGTCAGTTGACGACCTCATTACATTCAATCATATGCCTAAGAACATAATTCTTCATGCTCTCATAGGCTCTCTGATGTGCTGCTATCTTCTGGGCCTGAAGGTTGTCAATGCTGTCTGACTTCTCTGACCTCTCCTTCCCACGCACATGATTCTGGTACTCGGTGTTGAATGTGTTTCTGCATGATGGGTGGTACCTCTCTTCCAATGCATACAAGTCATTACCCTGTACTTTGCGGCAAAGAGCCTCCTTATTCGTTTCTTGTGCCCTGGGTGCAATAATTTTCCAGGCTGGTTCTTTGTACTTCCAACTCTGAAGCTTCACAGGACGTTCAGTCTTTCCCCTGACCTTGATCTCTACCTTTTCACAAAAAATACACTGATTAGGAAACAGGAAGGAACACCAGGTTCCATCAGACCGGTCTGACTGAGATTTGTTTTGCCATAGGGAATCCTTTATCTGTGATGATAATGATTCACCGGAACCAGAAGCTTTCGATTTTTTTAAGCGACCTAAGTTCATTGTAAATTTTTTGTAACAGTTTTGATGATAACCAGTTGTTTCCAAAGGCAATCCCTCCAGTGTTAATGGTATCCGGTCACAAATGTTATTCATACGGTAGGGTGAAGTTACTGGTTCACTGAGTCTTAAATCACGAATATCATGAATGTATGAGAGCTTAACATCTGGATCCCCCTCGCAAGAACTAAAGTCTGTAAAATTACCATGCTGAGAGAGAGATGGGTCATGCAAAATACATAATGTTGATGGTAACTTCCTTGTAGAGTTTTCGGCAGTGATGCAACATTTTCTTTTTCCCATGATTAGTCACTATAATTTAACAATGGACGTTAATAATTTAATTGCTAGTCTAAACTTCTTGGTACTTCACTTCAACATCCATTGGATCATATTTTCACCGGCAAACATATATCTGAGAGAATTCTATCTACCTTGTCTGTTCCCCCTTTAATTGGGGGGTAGCCGACATTCAAAAAAAAGAAAACAATAAGGGGAATACTTTGCTCTATGGGCAATGACGAGGGAGCTAGCGACCGTTCAGATGGCACTGCTGGAGTGCCACAGCCCATCCTCCCGGCTCTTCCACAACCTGTGTCGCTTCACAACTGCCAACTCCCCTGCTGCCCCTACCACAGGGCTACCTCTGTAAGATGCAGCCCCGTTGTAACAGCAGATGCCCATCAGAGCTGCATCACAATCGCTCGCCACTCATTCCTATTCCTAGCACGCTCTCTTGCTTCCCTCACATCCATCCTCCTATCATTCAGGACTCTCCTTTCTCCATCCATCCACCTAAACCTAGGCCTCCCTCTAGCATTTCTCCCATCAACTCTCGCATTCATCACCACCTTTTTCAGCAGTCTTTCATCATCCGTCCTTTCCACATGGCCAAACCATCTCAAAACATTCGTATCTACTCTGCCTGCAGTTTCTCTCCTCACACCCGCTCTTGCTCTCACCACTTCATTCCTAACCCTATCCAACAGCGATACACCAGTCATACTCCTCAGGCATTTCATCTCAAACGCATTTAGTTTCCGTCTCTCACTTACTTTCATACCCCATAGCTCTGATCCATACATCAAAGTTGGCACAACCACTTTCTCATGCAAAACTTTCTTAACATTCATTTTCAACCCTCTATTCTTCATCACTCCTTTCAACGCACCCAACAATTTACATCCTTCATTCACTCTGTGACACACATCTGCTTCCACTCCACCATTTGCAGCTATAACCGGGCTAAATACTAAACTGGTCAACTTCCTCAAGTGTCTCCATTCAACATAACATTCAATCCATCATCATCCTCATTTCTTGTACACCTCATAACCTTACTCTTTCCTACATTCACTCGCAACTTCCTTCTCTCACACACCATTCCAAATTCTGACACAGCTTCTCCTCTAAATCTGCCACCACCACAGTATCATCTGCAAACAGCAACTGATTCAGCTCCCACTCGCTATCATCCCCATCTATCATTCTCAAGCCTCGGCCACGCACTCGCTCATTCACCTCTCTTACGACTCCATCAATATACAAATTGAACAGCCATGGTGACATCACACATCCCTGTCTCAGTCCCACACTCACTGGAAACCACTCACTCACTTCATTCCCTACCCTAACACAAGCTCTACTGCCCTCATACAAACTCTTCACTGCATGCAACAATTTACCATTAATTCCATATAATCTCAAAACATTCCATATTGCCTCTCTATCAACTCTATCATACGCTTTCTCCAGATCCAAAAATGCATAATGCACATTCTTACCCTTTACTAAATATTTCTCACATAACTGCCTAACTATATAAATCTGATCTATACAACCTCTACCTCTGCTAAAACCACTCTGCACTTCTGCAATCACATTTTCTGTCTTATCCCTAATCCTATTAACCAGTATCCTACCATACACTTTTCCTACCACACTCAACAAACTTATACCCCTAAAATTACTGCATTCATACACATCTCCCTTACCTTTGTATAGGGGCACTATACAGGCAATCACCCATTCCACTGGCACTCTTGACAACATAAAGAATATATTAAACACTCTCACTAATCATTCCACTGCAGTCACACCCCCTTCTGTCAACATCTATGCTCTCACACCATCCATTCCAGGTGCTTTACCTGCTTTTGCTTCATACAATGCCCTTTTCACCTTCTCTCTTGTAATCTCTTTCATTTTCATCTCCCATTACTGGCACTTGAACACCCCCTACTGTCACTATAGCTGCCTCTCTGTCTTCCTCAACATTCAGCAAGCACTCAAAATATTCTGCCCATCTGAGAGAAAAAAGTGATTAACTAATGCCCTATTGACTACGACTTTTTTCGTTTTTTTCTCCTGATATCAAGTCAAGATGTGCTTAAAACTTAAAAATATTTATTTCAATGGATTTTTTGGGTTAAAATTGTATGGGAAAATGTGTTCATTTGCCCTTCAAGTTGCTTAGTTCAAAAGTTTATACAACATTCTAATGTTTCTAGGATTCGCATCCACGTACCAATTATTTGTAATAAAGGGTAAAAATGAGCCCCGTGGGACATTATTTGAATCTGTTACCTGTCAAATTCTTAAATTAGACACTTCAAAGAATTGAATAAAACAGTTGGCAACAAAAAATCCACTAGGTGCACGTGGATCCCGTCTTCCTCCCCAACTATGTATTTGTGTTTTGATATATAGTTGGGTAGCTTGCCTACTAAGTAAGCTAGTAGAAACATTAGGGTTATATTGATTAATCCAAAAATAATTTCATAGATATTACTCTCATGTATATTTTTGTAGATTTGGTGTGTTTAGCTTTTCATATTACCCTTACAGCCTTCTTTGAGGTATTATTTCCTTCTTAGCATATCGCAATTCATATACATATTATTAGCCCGCGTTTTAGCCTATTACGGGGTGTTAGGGAAGGCATACACCCTTTATTCCCCAAGTCCAACTGTGTCCACTACAATATTTAAAAGGATTAATAGTGAATCATATGACGGCAAATAGCAACGTTATTGACACAAGTAATTTATCTGACAGACACTGCATAACTTCATATGCATATTGTAAGTGGATGGTTCTCACCTCAATGGGAATTTATGAATATATATTCCTTTTATGCATTTATTGTTATCTCTCATTTAAATCTACCATATTAGAAAGAATGAATATTAAAGTAAAGTATATAAAAAGTAAAAAAATAGTAATAAATTGCATATTTTATTTCTAAGCAATAACTTTTTTGTATAAAAATGATTTCTTCACACTCAACATATGTATATTTTAATTGATTGTCCAATTTTACTAGACTCAGAAAATAAGATACGTTTTTACAGAACACACTGTCTTTCTTGGGATGACTCTGGAAACAGATCACAGGCAAGAGCCACTGGAATTCAAACTTAGTCACTAAAGGTTTGCAACCTAATTTTGCTGATTTGCAGAGGGACTTTTGCATGGAGGAATCCCCTTTTCTATACCGCTGCACTTTGGTGCATATACTGAACACAAACAGGACAGTAGATCAGGGGAACATTGTATCTTTATCAGTGGAAAATACTGATGGATATCAAGACCATCTTCTTCCTGGGAATTTTGATTTTAAAAGTTTGGCATCTTTGTATAGCTATAATGAAGATCAATACAAATATTTATATTGATAGGCTCACACAGGTTTGCAGAACTATGCAGGATGTGGGTAGGTGTGTGACTATGAACTAGTTCTGTTGTAGATCTAAGTTCATGTCTCACTGTTGCTGGATCTGCAGTTTTTATTGTGGAAAGATTCTGGGAATTGTTCACAGGCAAGAGCTTCTGGCCACTGAAAGCCAAATTTACGCATGAGAGGTTCACAACCAGACTTTGCTGATTCGCACAGGCTTTTGCATGGAGGCACTGCTGCGTGCTGAGTATTACATTCTGGAACATAAACTGAGCATAGAAAAAGCTGTAAATCAGAAGAACACTGTACTTTCACCAAAGGAAAATATTGGTGGACCTCCAACGCTGCCTCATCTTGCAAATTATGATTCAGGGTGTTAGGCATCTTGGTAGCATTATAAGGAAGGTCTCTGCAAAGTGAGACGCGAATTGGCTCACATATATTACTTAGTATTTGAGGTGCAGTAGTAGGCATGACCGTCTGAGGTACTTTTAGAGTAGTTGGTCTATATCCGTTACTCTCATGGGAAAGACAAAGTTCCCTTTGAGAAGACTCTGGAAACTGTTCACATTCCAGAGAAAATGGCCACTGGAAGCCAAATTGATTCATTACAGATTCACAACCCAATTTTGCTGATTCACAAAGACTTTTACAAGGAGGTATTACAATGTTCTGATCATTACATTTAGGAGTGTATACAGAACACAAAAATAGCTTTAACTCTGGAGAGCACTGTAATTTTACCAAAGGGAAAAATTGGTGAACCTCAAGACCTGCTTCTTCTTGTGAATTGTGATTCATAGAGTTTGGCATCATTGTCGTGTTGTAAGGAAGGTCTCTGCAAAGTGAGATGCGAATTGGCTCACATATATTACTTAGTATTTGAGGTGCAGTAGTAGGCATGACCGTCTGAGGTACTTTTAGAGTAGTTGGTCTATATCCGTTACTCTCATGGGAAAGACAAAGTTTGCTTTGAGAAGACTCTGGAAACTGTTCACATTCCAGAGAATATGGCCACTGGAATCCAAATCGATTCATTATAGATTCACAACCCAATTTTGCTGATTCACAAAGACTTTTGCAAGGAGGTATTACAATGTTCTGAGCATTACATTTAGGAGTGTATACAGAACACAAAAATAGCTTTAAATCTGGAGAGCACTGTAATTTTACCAAAGGGAAAAATTGGTGAACCTCAAGACCTGCTTCTTCTTGTGAATTGTGATTCATAGAGTTTGGCATCATTGTCGTGTTGTAAGGAAGGTCTTTGCAAAGGGGTATGGTTATTGGCTCACATTTATCTTGTAGTGTATTCTGTGTAAGCCCATTTGTGAGTATCTGTCTTGGTTTGGGATATAATTTGTCTAGGTCACTGACACTGGAAAGACAGTAGACTTCTTGAGACATATCTGGAAACTGATCACATGATAATGATTTTGGCCATGAAATATTTAAGTTGTTCATTTGAGGCTCACAGTCTGACTTGACTAATTCACAAAGACTCCTGCAAGGGACAATTGTTTTTTTATCATGGCATATTGGAGCAAAGACGGAGCACACAAATAAATGAAGTCCATGAGAGCATTGTGCTCTTATAAGAGGTAAAAAAGTCGCAGCCTCAAGCTCTGCCTCTTTTTGTGAGGAATGATTTAATAAATTTGGGATTATGGTTGTATTGTATGGAAGACGTTTGCAGAGAGGTATTGTCAGAGATTCACAAGTCTCTGCTATATTTTTACTCGTCTGAGGAGATTGGAGATGCAGTGGCGCTATAGTAATATTCTTGTTTGTCGCCGATATGCAGGGAGCTCCTTCATTTGACTCAGGATATTTATCACAGTCAAGAATTGCAGGCCATATAAAACCAAATTTGTTCATAATGGGTTCGCATCCAGCTTTAGCTGAATAACATAGACTCTTGCAAGGAAGCACCGATGTTTTTTCATCATAGCATAATGGAGCATACACAGAGCACAGAAATAACTGAAGATCTTGTGAACACTGCATTTCCACCAAAGGATAAAATTGATTCAGCACTAGCTCTGCTTCATCTTGTGAACTGTGATGCAGGGAATTTGGCATCATTGTTGTATTATAGAAAAGACCTTTGCAAAAGGGTATAGTAATTTCTTCGCACATCATGTTTCCTGTATTCGCAGAATTAGTAGTCCCTGGAGATATATCAGATATGTATTCTGTATCTGCACTGGAGTTTATGCACTCTTCATAATCCGGAGGGAAATTTTTGCAATTAAAAGTTGTAGGCCATGTAAATTCGTATTGCTGAAGAAATGCTTTACAATTTCTCTCAAAAGATGAACAAACACTTTTGCAAGGCAGTTGTGACTTTCCTGAAAGTGTACACTTAGGAACATAAATAGAGCACAGAAACAGTCTGAGATATTGAGAGCAGTTATTTTCTAGTCCTAGAAGTGGTCCAAACTGCTGAAGTTCGAGCCTGACATCATCTTGTGACGTGTGATTGAAATAGTTGGGCATTTTAGTCATGTTGTACGGAAGCTTCTTACACTGTGGCACAGTGAGAGGTTCGCAGTCATGCGATACTGCTAACTGATCGACTTGCATACTTACATTCATGGCATTGTATCCTTCTGTCAGATTTAATGGAAAAAGTGGCATACTGTCTTTTTCTAAATTTCCCAAAACACATATGCCATCATTTTCGAGGTAAGACCATGCTGTATTATTATTACAATGCAGTATGGGAGGAAATCTGTAGCCTAATATCTTGGCATTAATTCCACATTCCATAGCTTTCAAACATAAACTCTTACAAGATATTAAACTTTGTAAGGCATTGCAGTCATAAGTTAATAAATGACAGTTGAAGCTATCATGCTCCAATTGACATTTTTCTTTCACTTCTGGGAACATATCACTGTATACCCCTACAACATTTTGTTCTTTCATATTTTTCTTAATCTTTTGGGCTATTACTGTTGGACTGAAGAACAAATTACCACACAGTGTTATTGTGATAGAATTGCACACATTTTCTTTATTCTCTATCACATTTGTTGCAGTAGTTTCTGATGGTAGCATGTTTCTGGCTGTAGTTATTCCTGATGGTAATTTAGTGCTTGCTTCCGTAGTTGTTGATGGTAATATGATGCTGGCTCCTCTAGTTCCTGATGGTAATATGTTACTAGGTGAAATAGTTGCTGATGTGAATTGCAAAGATGAATTGCATATTCCTGGATAGTCTTGGGGGGACAGTACACACAGTTCCCCATCAGAAGGAAACTCTCCACATCGTAAATACTTTGGCCATTGCATATTATGACGCCTCATGTATCTGCGACACTTAGCTTTCATTGTTTGGCAAAGACTTTTACATGGCAGTATGGGTTTTCCCATGACTGTACAAGCAGGAGCATATATACTGCACATTAGAAATTTTAACTCTGGCAAACAGTCACTCTCAACCATATGCCAGAAAGTATCTAATTCGTTGGTAATGACAGTTTGGTCTCTTTGATTGAAATAATTGGGTAAGATAACTGAGTTGTAAGATAGAGCCTTACAGAAATGCACCCGTAATGGCTCACAGTAATAGTTCGTATTAGAAGAGTCAGTCTTTGTAAATTCATCTGGGATGTAAATGATAGGTAAGGGTGTTGTTGTAATGCCATGTTGTAGGAGTGGTGTCGGTGTACTTGGTGCCACACAGAGTTCTCCTTCAGGAGGGAAACTGCTGCACCTTATTTGATGTGGCCAGGAAAAATCAAACTTCCTCAGAGTTCTCCCACAATTTAACTTGATAGTTCGGCAGAAGGTACGACATGGAGGTAGTGGTATATCCAAGATTGTACAGACTGGGGCATATAGAGTGCAAAGAAAGAATTTGAGGTCTGGTGAACACTCGTACTTGAAGTGAGATAGCATCTCCTGCATTGCACAAGATGCACGCTCTTGTGAACTGTGGTTGAAGAAATTTGGCATGATTGTCATGTTGTAAGAAATATTCTGACATTCAGGAATGGTTATAGGCTGACAGTACTGACTTTCAACTCGAGATACTCCTGTTGAAATGACAATGACAATCATGTATATTATGCAAATAGCACAATAGCCTCCTTTCAACATACTGTTTGGAAAATTTGTCATCATCATCTTGTACGATTCATGCATTTGACATATTTTGAAAATGACGCCGATGGTGCCTGTGAAGGAAAAAAATTTATGCAATGATATGAATTTTATATTGAATTTTTTTTGCTTAAGGATATTATAGTTTTATATGTCTATTTAATGTGTATATTATTTGTTTTGAATTTTTAATGTATGATTACTGAACATATATTTCTATGCAGTTGCTGCAATCCCCTTTGTAAAGTGGGTGGCGGAGCTAAAGCACACTCATTCACCAAGACCAAACATACCATGCACACTCCTCTTAGCTTTTTAGGGCTAAAGGGTTGCTACACTTCCCTCCTATCACCCTGCTTAGGTCACCTATAGGAAAATGGACATGTCTTTTTGTGAGTGTAAAATATAATTTTTTTTTTTAATGGCCTCATTTATCTGAAAGTTGACACTTTTTTTTCTAAATCGCTATTTTAAAATTGTAAAGTGATCATGGAAAGTTCATAAAAAAAAATATGATCTTGCCGTTTAGAAGAAAAAAATTACTGATACCACTTATTTTACTTTTTAATACTACTACTGCTACTACATTTACCACTGATAATAATAATAATAATAATAATAATAATAATAATAATAATAATAATAATAATAATAATAATAATAATAATAATAATAATTATTATTATTATTATTATTATTATTATTATTATTATTATTATTATTATTATTATAGCAGTCATCATCATTCTCACCTCTATATATATTATCAATCTAGTTATAATAATAATAATAATAATAATAATAATAATAATAAAAATAATAATAATAATGTGATCGATTTTACGTCACGGTCCCCCCATTCTACTAGGATGGTGCCGTCCTGCGGCGTCCTGCGGAAGTGGTTTTTACCAAGTGTGAATGTTATCCCGAGTAAATGCCCTTTGTAATTTCAGTCCGTAGCAGACGACGAACCCTCGACCTGAGTCAACCTGAAGAAACAAAGTCCCGAGCGTTACCGCTCGGCCATGGTGACTGTAATAATAATAATAATAATAATAATAATAATAATAATAATAAGGGTTGAAAAAATGCCAACCTACCAGTGAAAGAGTTACAACTAACGTACGACTCTTCCGAAGCGTTGTAGAGGAGAAACTGAAGAGAATAAATAAGAAAACGAACTTTAAATAATTATTATCTTCTTTAGGACGCATAACCTTGAAACATCCTGTGGAACTGACAGTGCATGTGAGTTGCCAATGACTCGAATATATTCTATTAATGCGTACTGCTTTGACATTACAGTTGTCTCATTACCACTGATACCTTCTTTTTTTATGATTGTGACACCAGGACAGCTATTATTACTGATATTACTACTAATACTGCTACTACTACATTTTATTTATTTATTAATATATTTATTCATTAACCCGAGTGCTTGGAAGTTAACAGGTAGTCAATTATTGTTTAAAATAAGTGACTTGATAATTCTCACTACCACTACTACTACTTATTTATTTATTTATGAATTTAGAGACTTTTACATTTCATTTCAATAATAACATGATATATCCCCTCATGTACTTAAAAAAATGCTCAAACTCAATATCAGCGGCAATAATTATCATATTTAAAAAAATCGCTGGAGTCAGGGGAGATTCCAAGATGCTGGAAACAAGCGAACGTGATCCTATCTTCAAAAAGGGAAGGAGGGATACGGCTCTAAACTATAGACCTGTTTCCCTGACCAGCATAGTTTGCAAAGTTATGGAGAAACTACTAAGGAAACATATATCTCTTAACTTGAAATCCTTCAACTTTTTGTCAGTAAGACATATAGCTTCAGAGAAGGTAGACCAACAGTAACAAACTTATTACAATTATATGATGAGGTAAGCCGAATATTACAGGAAAGAGAGGGCTGGGCAGATTGCATATTCCTAGACTTCCAGAAAACATTTGACACTGTCCCACATGGAAAACTTTTTAAGAAGCTGCAAGTGATGACAAGAATAGGTGGAAATGTCTTGAAATGGATAACAACATGCTTAGAAGGAAGGGAACAGAGAGTTAGAGTGAGACACTTAGAGTTTGAATGGAAAAGAGTTAGCAGTGGAGTTCCACAGGGTTCAGTTTTAGTGACACTTGTTCCTTGTATATGTGAATGACCTACCAGAGTCATTCATTTATGAATATGTTTGTAGATGTTGCAAAGATTGTGAAGAGAGTAAGAAATAAGAATAATGGCAGAGAGCTTCAGGAAGATCTAAATAGTTTGCATGAGTGGTCAGAAAAGTGGCTAATGAAATTCAATACTTCAGAATATAAGGTAATGAGAATGGGTATAAGTGCAAGAAGGCCCAAGCTTGACTACCTGGTGGCAAGAGTAGAACTTCAAGAGACAGAGAATGAGAGAGATCTAGGAGTATACATACTATGTGCGTGTATATATATATATATATATATATATATATATATATATATATATATATATATATATATATATATATATATATATATATATATATATATATATATATATATACAAACACACACACTTATATATATATATATATATATATATATATATATATATATATATATATATATATATATATACATATATATATATATATATATATATATATATATATATATATATATATATATATATATATATATATATATATATATATATATATATATATATATATATATATATATATATATATATATATATATATATATATATATATATATATATATATATATATATATATATATATATATATATATATATATATATATATGCGCGCGCGCACACACACACCCACATAAATATATTGTCGTATGAATTTTGGACTTACATTTGAATTCACACTTTGTAAGATGACTGGGTTATCTCACCGTTTGTCACCACTGACGCATTGCTTTTCTTTGCTACGTTTTAATTACTAGTACCTGACGGTTACAAGGTAAAATGGACAAGCAGTAAATTCCTTTGCTTATATTTATTCTAGAGTACAACACAACTTCGACGCCTCAATGCCCCCACCCTATGACTATCACAATCTATGATCTATTCGTGCCCCGGGCAAAGTTCTAACTAACTGTCTCTGCCCTGGGTGGCTCTTGAAATACCCCCAGGGGCAGGGCGTGGCTTGACATCCAATTCTGCCAATGAAATCAAGGGATATCTAGTCCTGCCAATCAACGCCAGGTTCAAAGTGGAATCCCGCCTACTTCCGGGGAGGAGCTATTGGGCATCTCTCCAGGGCATGTACTTACGTACGGGCCACAAGTTTGTGTTTCTTGTGGTTTAGGAAATGGCTAACTTCCTGGCCTTTCCTGCCCTTCTCGATGCCAGATCCTAAGTCTCACGGTTCCGGTCATATATCTCCTTGACACTTTCTACAAACATTGTAATAAAATCTCTGTGCCCTCGACCAACCGTTACCCCTCAAGATCTGTTACAAGTTTCAGATTCTGGCTTCAGCATGACGGACTGGCTTCAGCATGACGGACTGGCTTCAGCATGACGGAAGTCATACGACATCCCTCCCAACCAAAACTGAAATATCTCTTATTTCAGTCGAAGCATGGGCTAATTTTCCGGGAGCTCTTGGACATCTCCTAGCTAACATTAGTTTACAATAGAAATGGGGCCGAATTATTTAAGCTATTTTCTAAGAATTCCTATACAAATTACACAAACATAACATATATAGAGTACTTTTACAGACAACTAGAGCATGCAGGGTCTATTTCCTTGTTGGAAATCTGTAATACAAACATATTCTTATGTTTAAACAACCATAATTCCAGTGTGAAACTAATATCAAACATTAATTAAGATCAAAAGTCAGTTTAAATCAAAACATTAATTCATCTACTTCTCTCGTTTCTTTAAAAGACTAAATTGAGTTAATTACGGTAAAACCACGACTTATGTAGCACATTAGCAAACAAATGAGGTAGAGTATTGGCATGTATACACATTTAAAATGATATAGACCATAACATCAACAGTAATTTCTATAAGAGACCTTATCTTAATAAATTCTATTCCTATCATTATTAGGGGCATTGATTTGTCTTAAAATTAAGCCTTAAAAACTACTCCTGAAACAAAACATGTTTTACTGTGTGTAAAGTCAAAACATTTACGGTCTCTATATGCAATTACTATTCAGAGACCACTTAATATAAAAACTTAATGAACCTAAAGATTAAATCATAATTCAAATAATAATAATGCTAAAACAAAACACTAATATTATTTAAGCAGAAAACAACTTATTAATCTTAGTTCAAATCATACAATTTATCAATGGCACTTATTCAACACTATATCTAAGGGAGACTCTGAGTTTTCGCTTAAAATTATCTTAAAGCTAGCAAAACAAAAAATATAAACATAAAAATAAAAATATTTTGTCTTTTTTAGCACAAAAAACGGTGGGGACATTTTCTTTCCCATTTTTTCAGTTCTAATACGGGGGTAATTTTAATTAACTAAGGGATTTTTTAAATACCCTTCTTTCTCTCTTCACTAAAGTTTGGACATGTATAGGGATTATTTTTCTTTCTCGTTTACGTGGCTTCTAAAGGTATTATTAAAATATTTTAAAATATTTCTGTGTTTCTTTTCCTCTCTTTTCACTACAGTTATGACATGTATGGGGATCTCCTTGTTTCTGGGATTTCATCAAGATTACCTGGTTTTTTAAAGTAGTTTAAAACTTTTATTCTTTTAGGACTGTTCTCCCTGTCTTAGGACGACTTTTAATTTCTCTGTCTAGGACGACTTTTAATTTCTCTGTCTAGGACGACTTTCGTTTTTTCTGTCTAGGACGACTTTTAATTTCTCTGTCTAGGACGACTTTTAATTTCTCTGTCTCTTGCTCATGAATTCTTGCTAGGTGCGATTCCACGGTTTCCCTCGGGGATTCTGTTTTTTTCACTCCCTCGCTGCAGGCCCAGGTTTGTTGCCCTATCTCCGTTACTCGGATAGGCAAAACAAAAAGGACAAGGACTGGGCCCATCCGCTAATCCTTCCAGCCCGGCTTCCTCGTCCCGCCCTCGGCCGATCTTGACTAAGACCACCACGCAGGAGACCTGCAACGTCACAGCGATTCTCTTCCTGTACGGCCCTCC
>JAXCGZ010015145.1:10000-27500 GCA_037179515.1 Halocaridina rubra
TTAAAAAAAAAGATAGATTTCAACATTCACAATTTATCAATGACACTTATTCTAATAAAGTTAAATCTAAGGGAGACTCTGAGGTTATGACCTACTTAAAGCTATCTTAAAATTACAAAAAAATTAAGTTACAATATTTGTCTTCACGAATCGTGGTCAAAGACGGTGGGGTCATTTTCTTTCCCATTTCTATCAGTTCAAATACGTGGGGGAAAATTCATTTTTACAGGGATTTTCCATACCCTTTCATTTGGTTAGTTTTAAAATTTTCAATTATAGGGATTTTCAATTCATTTTTTATGGTCACTAAAGTTATTATATGTATAGGGTTTTTTTCTTTCTATAAATCAGAGGGTTGAGTTGAAGCCCACACCCGCTATAAGTCAACACACCTCTGATGAAATTAAGGCAAAATACTACAATCATATGTGATAATATTTCTACTACTATCAACAAAATTACGATTATCTTAATTAGCTCAGTTGTAATTATAAACTTCATGACAATGATAATAATTATCAATAATGAACTCTAGATAAGTCTTTCAAAATCTTTTTTAGTTATAATATATCAAAGGGATAAAGATATTAAAGATTTTTCAACATAAAAGAAATATATATAAAAAAAAGTGTATCTGGAAAAATATAAAAAGTTTGTCTCTGTGTATGCAGCAATAAAATTAAAAATAATATTTCATTTGCAACATTATAGAATGAATTTTGCTCGAGTTTCCTAATCTCTTAAGGAGTTGTACTAACTCAAATTTGAATTTTTTGAGTGACTATTCAACAGACTTACCTCAGGAGACAGGGGGGAGTGTATATTTTTTCTCCTTTTCATTCTTCTACTAACTCAAATTTGAATTTTTCGAGTGACTATTCAACAGAATTACCTCAGGAGACAGGGGGGAGTGTATATTTTTTCTCCTTTTCATACTTACAATCGGGTAGGTACTTAACTAACTTCTTTTTTTACTCTCTTTCCTTTTCCTACCCAAAAATACGGCTCAATCTCTGTTTTCTGGGCTTTAAATGGCTAGCTTTGGCGGGGAATTTTGCGTGTATGCGCTATTCCTCCCCTGTCTCTTCGGGTTCTGAATCAACTTCGTCTTTTTCAAATACAGAAAACCGCTGCTTGACATTCTTGTTGTCATTACTTGTGAATTTACACTCTCTTCTTCATGACCAAGCTGAAATAATTATGACAAACATTATCATGGCTAAAAATTCAGTTTTATTTTAATTATTTAGCATATTCTTTCGGACAAATAATGTACATACTGCAGCTGGAAAGGAAAATGAAGAATCATTCAAAGATTTACATCCTTTATCACGTAATATTTATCTTGGAATTCTCGAAAATCGAATAATAATCTCGTTAGCGGAGTAGGGGACGAAACAAAAATAAAATAAAATCTGCATCTCAACCATATCTGGGCAGATGGAGAATCACTTTCTCAAAAATATCCCTAAATAGGTATTGCAACAGTACATCACCTTCCATTAAAATAACAATCATATGGCGGGATAAAGACACGGTGGAGCAGGGGAAGAATCCTCACAGGCTCCATCCCCATCATGCTTCCCCAATGGACTTTCCTGCAATTCCACCCATGAAAACAACCCCCCCATTTTACCCCCAAGTCAAGCATACCCATTCTCTCCCGCAATTGCCACTTTCAAAACACTCACTCCCTTTCCCTCTATATACTTCCCCCCCCCCCCATCCTTTCACTCTGAAGGAGTGCGTGGGTGAAGTTTCGTTCGGGCCGGGTGGTTACATGACTGAGTCACCAGTCCTAGGTCACCCCTCTACTCCCACTAGGGTGCGTTAAGGCGACACAAATTCCCCCCCTTCACAGCACAAATCACTCGACTTTACTTTTACCGCCTGCATAGTGAAAAAATAAAAACTCGTTGTATTTATCAGTAAAGATCTAAATAACATCATAGAATTTTATTATCCTTCAAAAGGATGTGTTATTCATGTAATTTAATATCAATTTCTTTAAAATAACGACGTTAGAAGAACGACGGGTCATTTCTGCCTTTCTCTCGCCAAAATATCACCCGCAAATAAAAGAAAGAATCTCGAAAGCAGATGTAAGGGTTTTCTCACTCGATTTCTTACGCTTTTAGAAATTAATATAAAAAAATTATTCTATACATACATTAAATCTTTTTCAATTAAAAAGGAATGCAGTTGCCTGTTTAATGATTAACTTAGGCAATAATGAAAATAAATGAACACCCTTCAAGCACAATTGCTCATTATCTTATTCAAAATTACAACAAAAATGGAGTTTATTACTGCTTATAACTATTAGTACAAATTATCCATGTTAGTAATGGGTAAAAAAATTCTACTTTTATTAATTTACTAGAGCCACATCCCTCAAATACGGGTTGGCTGAGTCAAAGCATAGCTACAAAGTAAAATGGCAGAGTCCTCCGACCTCAATTTCTTTTAATAATGGTCCCATTACTCACTGGATACAGATCACAAGTACCTAGCTATTTAAGGAAACTGCTTGAAGAATGTCACGGCAACAGGCAATGGAGGAGGGGGTTCTTCTTAACTTGATGATTTTCCTGCCAACTTCATCCATCTCTCTTGTAAAATCGATGAATCGCCATCTTCTTGGTTGGATCCGGCAACATATAACTTCTGGTAAGGGGCATTTTCACTCAAAGACCCAGTCACACTTCGGCTTACTGTGACAGTGGTGTACATGAAGGCACTGTATCTCCTCTTACTGCTGGGGACCTTGCCAATACGAGGGCGGGGGAGAGTGACTCGAACTAGGAACATGATATTGTCGGAGGCTGAGGTTTTCTCTCTCGGTGTCGCTGTCTCACTGTTTGTAAGCATCTAGAAGTTTCTTCAACACTTGAACATTTCTTCCATAGATGCATCTGTCTGTTTCTTCTGTGAAGATATAGACATGGATAGATCCCACCACTGCCACCAGTTATCGTAGAGTACTTCTCTCTCTACGAATGTTCTTCTCTCCTGAATAATAATATTTTATTTTAGTCTTGGTAGCGAGGTCAGTGATAACATATAAGCATCTTCTTGGATAAAGTTGTTTATTATAGTATACACTTATTTAGCACCTCAGAGCTCCCGTTCCTATAGTTCCTGTCACTATCGATTCCTGCCCCCAAGGGGGAGATTTCTAACTGTGGACGTGACTTCTGCCCCTGGCAAAGGCTGAACTCTGACTAACTGGGCTCTTTTGCCAGTCCTGGAGGTCGGCGGGTATCGAGTGCATCACTGCCATCTGGCAATTATAGGCATCTATGAAATGCCGTGTGAGGCTATAGGCATCTATGATATGCCATACGACACAGTGCTATCGGGACAATCACAATTTCATATATCTTTCTCTTTTCATGCATTCCCAAATACCTATTTTTCATTACACTTTTCAGTCTACCTAGACATTTACTCGCTTCCTTCATTCTATGACTTACCTCCACATCCACTTGTCCACTCCTTGATACATGCAGCCCCAGATACTTAAAACTCTCATCTTTTTCTAGCAACTCCCCAATCACTCCTACATTCAATCTGTCAACATTAACACTGCTCGTGCATCTCATGACTTTTATTTTACCAATATTCACCCGCAACTTCCTTCTTTCAAACACACTAACAAACTCAGTCACCAAATGATTCAGTTAAATTTCAGTATCAGCCACCATTACAATATCATCTACGAATAGCAATTGAATCAATTTTCTCAACCGTTCCATACTCACCCATTAGTTCCAAACTTCTGTTTAAGTTTCTTTTATTTACTTCCCTTACCAATCCATCCATGTACCCATTAAGCAACCATGGCCACATTACTTAATACTAATGTACCCCTACATTCACCTTAAACCAATCACTTATACCATTCCCGACTCTCACACATGCTCTACTATTCATGCAAAAACACTTGACCACATTCAACAAACTTTCACTTATTCCACAAAGTAGCAATGAAATTCAATACTTCAAAATGTAAGGTAATGAGAATGGGTACAAGTGCAAGAAGGCCCAAGCTTGACTACTCGGTGGCTGGAGTACAACTTCAAGAGACAGAAAATGAGAGAGATCTAGGAGTAAACATACTGGCAGATTTGTCTCCAGAAATACATATAAATGGCATAGTAAGGTCAGCATATGCATTCTTATCAAATGTAAGGGTAGCCCTCAGGCACATGGACAAGGAAATGTTCAGAAATATTTATGTAACCTATGTGAGGCCAAAACTCGAATATGCAGCCCCCTTTTGGAATCCGCACTTGAAAAAGCACATAGCTAAGCTTGAAAAAGTTCAAAGACATGCCACGAAACTGGTGCCAGAAATACGCAATCTCAGTTATGATGAGAGGCTGAGGGAATTAGACTTACCATCACTCGAAGCTAGAAGAGTGAGGGGGGATATGGTGACAGTCTTTAAATTCCTTCATGGTTATGATAGAGTGGATAGGGATCGATATTTTGATATGGCTGGCTCTAGAACTAGAGGTCATAGTTTGAAGCTTCGTAAGAAAACTTCTTTGCAGGATGTAAGGAAATACTTTTTCAGTGTAAGAGTAGTTGATAATTGGAATTGGCTAAGCGAGGAGGTAGTTAATGCTATCTCAATCCATAGTTTTAAGGACAAGTATGATAAGTATCACTAAGTATAAAATGGAAGCGATGAGGAGACGGGAAGATACGAGCTTTGGGCTCTTTTCCGTAAACACAATTAGGTAATCACAATTAGGTAATCACATTCTCTATTCCGTTAACGCCCAAAAAGTGTCCCTAAATTTCTCTAAGAACTTCTCGCACACCTGTCTAACAGCAAGCACCTAATCCACACATTCTCCTCCTCTCCTGAAACCACACTTTTTTTCTCCAATCAATTTTCCGATACCTTTCCCAATTTTCTCAATTAACACACTTCCATATACTGTACATTGGGAGCTACACTCAACAAACTTAATTCCTCTAAAACTCTACGCTTACACTTATCTTCTTTCCCTTTACAAAGCACTCTTTCAATCATATGGGACCCTCCCTCTCCTGAAACATACATTCAACAACCTAACCATCCATACTACTAATGCCTTCCCACTTTTAATTTCCAAAGGCTTTTTATGTAATGATGAACTCTACCATTAAAGAGGTGAACTGCTTATGAGACAACTAGATTATGTTCTTTCCCTAGCTTGAGCAGTTAGCAAAAAGTTTCCAATTTCGCATAGACCTTTTGTGGTACAGTATGTATCGCCTTATGCACCCTGATGGGTTGTCAAGGATGTTGCAGGTTTGAATTATATTTAGGAACAGAAATAAATAAATATATATATATATATATATATATATATATATATATATATATATATATATATATATATATATATATATATATATATATATATATATTAATATATATATATATATATATATATATATATATATATATATATATATATATATATATATATATATATATATATATATATATATATATATATATATATATATATATATATATATATATATATATATATATATATATATATATATATATATATATATATATATATATATATATATATATATATATATATATATATATATATATATATATATATATATATGTATATATATATATATATATATATATATATATATATATATATATATATATATATATACATACATACATACATACATACATATATATATATATATATATATATATATATATATATATATATATATATATATATACTGAAAACATTATAAATGTCTATATATGTTCGAAGCGATATACAGATGCTCACAAAAGTTCATGGGGTCCGTGTATGAATTGGCCGATGAAACCATTACCCCCTTCTGGAAGGCGAATAAGTCAGTAAAACATACTAATCTGATGCCTCCCTGATCACTAAATCGGGTCACTACTTATAGGGTTTAGCTACTTAAGTTTTTCATCACTTTGCCCCGATTTCTTAAACAGTGTAAACCTAGGATACCATATTGTAAGTTAGGCACACACAAATGGACTTCATAAACGCATCAGACGTAGTTCTGTGTATGGCTATGATCCCTTGCGGGATCCTAGCCATACACAGAACCGCGTCAGATGCGTTTATGACATCCATTTGTGTGTGTCTAGCTAACTATCAATATGGTATCCTAGGTTTACACTGTTTAAGAAATCTGGCCTTTGTCGCTTCTTTGTGTGTCGTTTAGCATTATTTCACTCTTAGCGATCATTACAAAATTATCTATTATGATAAGTTATTCGTTTTGGCCTCATGTTGAAATTGCATAGTTGTCTGCAAATGAATAACAAACATAAGAAAAGCTGAGATGAAAGAGATGATATTAGCATATATACTAAATGTCAGCATTGCAATAATATAAGCTCCTTTAAAAAACTAGTATGCAAAATTATTTAGTACCGTTAAGGAGCTGAATAAGTTCCCTTTCTAGGAAAATCTATTGAAGTTCTTTTGAATCTAATATATTGATATTATTCTGAAGGCAATCAAAATATATATTTAATATCATATTCTTAATAATCTAGCTTCTTAAGCTTTCGAAATAATGATTTAAATAAAACAATGTAGTTTGAAATAAAGCATTCACCATTCTCACCTATAGGACCAATCTGCGATATCGTCTTTTCTGTTTCTCGTCAAAAGAAATTGTGAAGAATAAACGCTTTAACTTGTGTTAGGTTCGTGTTGTTAAATGCCAGAGCAAGTTCTTTCACTTTCGATAAGGTTAGGTTAAGTTTGGTTAAATTGACAGGGTAACCGTTTAATGGATTATACTGTATATTGTGCTCTTGCAGAACATCGCGTACATACAATAGCATACAAGCAATTTTATTATGTGATTTCCGTTTTTGGTTGGAAAGTAATATATTCGTGTTTCAGGATATTTTGTATGCATAAATGTATATAGCTAGAACATCGTGCGCCTGGCAGTGACACCTGTCAAACAAAAATAGACAAATAAGGCCATTTCATGTAGTGTTAAATTGAATGGTCTTGTGATGAGTTCATTTCTGCTTTTTTTTTTTTTTTTTTTTTTTTTACACAAGTGATTGTAACAGTTTATTATGGAATTTATTATAAGTGGTGACAAAGAAACGAACATCAGTGAACTTAGTAGCGATGAAGAATATTTAGATTTCATAATGATGGCGAGTCTGATACAGATAATTAGCTATTCGCTTCCGTCCCATAACACGAGGATGAAACATTGTTGGATGTTCCTGCATGTGTGCCTTTAAGCTTGATTGTGCGTAAGGAAAGCGTGCACTCTCTCCACACCTCATTATTAATTTACCGGACGATCTTTTATTAAATTTGATGGCAATAATATACTGACTTCGCTGGACTTTTTCTGTCATTATTTTGGCGATGAACCATCGGCTCTAATTTGTACAGAGGCAAACGATATGCTAAAAATGGCAATACTTGGAAACCCGTTAGTGCTGCTGCTGATATGCGAGTGTTCTTTACTCTGAACTTGTTACGAGTCATCGTCAGGAAACCGCATGAAGAAATGCATTGGCACAGAAATTATCGCTTGAAAGACTCCAATTTCCTTTCGGCTACCACGCCAGCTCGGTGGTATATTCTTATAGACACAACCTCCTTGTGCTCTGTCCCTCTTCTTTACAATAAACTATAATCATTTTTATCATCTATATCAGAACTTATACATATTACCAACATTATTTATTCGATCAGCGAATTTAGTACCTAACTGACCTCGTCTTACGGATTTAAGGCCTGGATGTTATTGGTTTTGTGCTGTGGGAATATTGCCCTGTCATTATCAATTGACATTTAATTAACAGAAAATCATATTTCAAATCGGGTTTTAATGTAATATGTCCAGATAATTATTCATAGTTGATTTAGAATGTAACTGCGCAAAGTATACCGAAATATAAATTAATCATCTGATTCAAATTAAGAAGCCAAATGGAATAATTAAATGAGATGAGAAACACTTTTATCGCATTCTAAATGTTTATAGATCACATCCGTGTATTGCAATTGCTTAATGTTCTGATTAATTAATTAATTAGTATTGAGCATATTAACAAATAGTCATCTTCTGACTGAGATAAACACAAATAAGTAAATATATCAAACATTATATTATCTCTCTCTCTCTCTCTCTCGACTCTCTCTCTCTCTCTCTCTCTCTCTCTCTCTCTCTCTCTCTCTCCTCTCTCTCTCTCTCTCTCTCTCTCTCTCTCTCTCTCTCTCTTGTCTACTCTCTCTTCTGTTCTGTTCTCTTCTAAGAGAGAGTAATTTGTTATCCTCTCCAAAATTCAGCAACCAAATTTTCAAAATTGCAAGAAGGGGATGTGGTAGTATGGAGCTAATTTGATATGTTTTTTATTTATTTTGATCAAATAGCGATACAGCGATAATCTCGGTGAGGACTATTTACAGACATATACAAATGCCTCTTCCCCCCATGTAAGGGGGGGTGGCCGAGCCAAGATACGCGCACCCACCACGATCCACACATACCTCAACCACTCCTCTCATCTCCTTGGAAATAAAGCGTTACCACGTCTACCCCCATTCCACCCTGCTTGGGTCATCCACAAGGTAGGCGGGCAAGGATATTTTACAATGAGACCCAACAGCCACAGCTGGTTTACCCACACCACTTCATCACATGGCAAATCCTCTCACACCCGTCCATCACAGCTCACTGAGCTAGCAGGTGCGAGAAATCCCTTAGGCCAGCGTCATCTATCCACAATCTGAGGCCTGTTTAGTGGCCTATAACCCCACATAATCACTTTATTGTTATAATCATTATAATTAAGAACAGCCTTTATACTACTAAAAAAATATTTCGAAGGTTTCGATTCATCAATAGAAAGAGAGAGAGAGAGAGAGAGAGAGGAGAGAGAGAGAGAGAGAGAGAGAGAGAGAGAGAGAGAGAGAGAGAGAGAGAGAGAGAGAGAGAGAGAGAGAGAGAGAGAGAGAGAGAGAGAGAGAGTAATAATAATAATAATAATAATAATCCTTTATTTCCAATGTACATTGGGTATTCAAATAAGATACATATATATTCCAGATAGACATCTGTGGTGTACGATATAGACATACTAAAACAAACAAATCATAAAGATGAGTGTACCATTAAAATTTACAAGTAAAATCTTCCTTTAAGAGTAACTTCTTAAGATTATATTTAAAAGTGTACACTGAACCAGCATTTTTTAGTTCTCTGGGAAGCTGATTATATAAATGAGGTCCACGAATGTTTATATCTCTTGAGCCAATATCAGTTTTAGTCCTTCGTACTAATAAATCTTCCCCTTGATGGGTAGTTAACCCGGTAACTGAGCTTACTGTAGAATAATTATACAAGCAATCAGGAAGATTGTTTCTTAGTATATTAAAAACAAAGGTACATATATCAAAAACATATTTATCTCTAATCCTTATCCATTCTAGATCTTTTAAAACAGGAGAGATGTGCTCGTATTTTCTTACATTGCCAACAGCCACTCGTGCCGCAAAGTTTTGTAACTTTTGTATTCTTTGTAATTGAGTCTTATTTGTACATCCCCCAAACTTTGAGACAGTAATTAATTAAACTCATAGCTAAGGACTGGACAATTATTATACGAGTTGATGTTTCAAATGAGTCTTTTACCCTATTTAGATATATTAGAGTACCCATTACTTTTTTATAAATTTCATCTATATGCATTTCAAAATTCATGTAACGGTCAAAATAGACACCTAGGTTCTTTACCGAGTTCATTGGCTTAATGATATTACCGTTAAAATTTATATGAAGATTGTCATCAACTTCTGATAATAATTGTCTGGATCCGATAAGAATAGATTGGGTTTTAGTTTCATTAAGTAACAGATCATTTTTTAGAAAATAACGTATAGCCATATACAAAATTTCTTCTGCTCTACGAATAAAATTTTCTAAATCATTAATTTCTCCTTCAATTAAGATTTGAGTATCGTCAGCATATTGAATGACATAACAGTTAGGTAAATATTTTACTAGATCGTTTACACATATATTAGAAAAAGCATAGGTCCTAGGATCGATCCCTGAGGGACCCCAAACAATACCTTCTTGCGACTTGAAACTATATCTTTTATTCTGACTGACTGGTAGCGGTTTTTTAAATAGTTCTCGAACCAGCTTGGGTCAATGTTCATTTTTTTGCATTTTTCTAATAAGATGGTATGGTGTACACTATCAAAAGCTTTAGAAAGATCGAGTAGTAGTAGCAATGATATTTTCTTATTATCTATATTTTTGTATATTTCATCTGATATTTTCAATAAGGCAGTTTCAGTTGATAATTTTGAGATTTTAATTATTAATTAAATAGATTTCTAAAAATTGAATTTATTTGAGCAGGAAACAAAAGCGGGATGTTGCTCCTTTGGAATGCTTTGCAATATCTGCGAGTGAAAAATTTTATTTTTGTTCGTTAATTACCAGAATATTCACATAATTGTGAAAGGTCCGACAGGTTCTTATCAGCCGTTAACAACGACTGAGGAAAAAATATGAGGTCCAATGAGACAACATAATGAAGTTATTAAAAGGGATTTCTATTCATTTAATAATATACAGCATAAATTTCTCTCTCTCTCTCGCTCTCACTCTCTCTCTTTATTCATTTCTCTATCTATCTATCTATCTATCTATCTATCTATCTATCTATCTATCTATCTATCTATCTATCTATTTATCTATCAATCTCTATTTCAATCTATCTGTCTGCTTATCTTTCTATTAACTTATTTATCTATCTACACTTCTTTGTTCTTTTTTTCTTCTCCTCATCAATTTCTCTCTTTATTTTTTCGATATTTTTCTTTTTTCTTCTTCTTTTTCTTCTTCTTTTGCTTCATTTTTATTCTTTTTCTTCCTCTTTCTTCTCCCTCTTCTTTTTCTTCTTGCTCTTCTTCCTCTTTTTCATCGTTTCTTCTCGTTTCCGTTTATCTTTTACTTCCTATTTTCTTCATCCTCTTGTTTTTCTTCTACTTTCGCTGCTTCCTTTTCTTCGCGTCTTTTTTCTTCTGTTTTTCTTTTTCTTCTTTTGTCTTCCTCTTCTTATTCGTCTACCTTTTATTCTTCATTTTCCTCTTCAATTTTTTCGTTTCTTCTATTTTTTCCTCTTCTTCGTGTTTGCTTTTTCTCTTCCTTTTTCTCTTCCTTTCTCTGTTTTAGCGAAGAATTTTTTTTTTTTTTTTTTTTTTTACAAAAGGCATATTTTCAGTTCTTATAGTTCTTATATGGAAAAGCACGAGGAGGTAATATATAATATATAAATATTACACGCTCAACAGGTAACTCTAACTTAGCTCAATCGCTTCTAATTCGTGTTCTTGAAGATACCTGAGGTACTTTCTTACGTAGCCATATCATGTGTGTATGGGCAGTTATCATATTTTGGTCTGACAGGTGTGTATACTAGCATTAATCATCCCTTAGCCATAAACTTATTGCAGGTACACGGAAGTAACATACGTCTTGCCTGCTGGCTGACAATTTTTTAAGCATTACAAAATTATAATTGAATTTTGGAAGACGGATTTTATACAGTCCTGTTTTGATCTTAGCTGTTTTTAGCGCTAGATAGCTTTTATGGAGAATTATATTTCCATTAAGATTATCATGTACATTTATGAAGATCTCGCCAAATCTATCCACAAAATTATATTTAAATATGGTGATGAACAAACTGTGCGATGTACTATGATTCTATAACCCTCCACCTCTACTAATTACAGTATGTAAGTGTATGCTGAACCTATTTTGTTTTTATGAAATCAGATGATTTTTTTTTTATTTTTAGCCCTGACTTAATAATAAATATCCTTCAAGTAATATCTGTTACACGAAATATATTTTCTTCAGTATTCAGTTATACGCTTTAATGCAGTTTTGAACAATTGAGTTCAATGATATTATGTCGAATTTAGTCTTTTCCCATCTTGATATCACGCTTAAAAGACTATCTCTTCATCTGGAGAAATTACATTATGTTTTCTATTATGTAACTCTAGTCGCTTCTGGTCATACTTACAAGCCATCGTCAACACTAGGGCCCGATTTCTTAAACAGTGTAAACCTAGGATACCATATTGCTAGTTAGCTAGACACACACAAATGGATTTCATAAATGCATCTGACGCGGTTCTGTGTATGGCTAGGATCCCCCCAAACCTGACGCAGTTCTGTGTATGGCTAGGATCCCCTTATGGGGAGATCCTAGCCATACACAGAACTGCGTCAGATGCGTTTATGAAATCCATTTGTGTATGTCTAGCTAACTAACAATATGGGGGGATCCTAGCCATACACAGAACCGCGTCAGATGCGTTTATGAAATCCATTTGTGTGTGTCTAGCTAACTAACAATATGGTATCCTAGGTTTACGCTGTTGAAGAAATCGGGCCTAGGTCTAACCTTTACTGTAACTTAAGATCTAGGAGCTTGCAAAAATGAGATGTCCTGCGGACTTATAGAAACTTTTTTTCTTATATAAAAGGAAATGGTACAAGAAAAGAGAACTGGTTTAAACAATGTAAAGGCAAACTTACAAGCTTATAAATGTGAGAAAAAAATTTGCTCACAATTCCAAGTCATCCACCTTATTTAAGTATTGACCATCCTTCCTGATTAATAAGGATCTACACCCTTGACTAATTTTATTTGACAAGTGACTAGCGTTAGTATTAAACCAATATGGGGTCATATGCTCTTAAAGTTAGGTTAGAGCTCCCAACGTAAGGGTAATTTTATAATAAAAAAAACTGTTTTTTATTCGTCTTTAGCTATTGCCTTGAGAAAAGAATAATACAAAAGTATAAAGTTAGGAGTAAGGAGAAATAAGTTCTTGATGACCTTTCACTTCTTGAAGGGAAAATTCTGCTGTCATTAGGTCATTTGTTTAGTTTATTCACATTTCAGGAAAGACTTCATTCGAACGTCCTTTATCGACGACTTTACTAATGATATTTGTAATGTATTCTGCATTTTATATGCAAATTAATATGCTTACCAGGTTTTCTACTAGTGCTGACAATCTATTCCTGAAAAGAATCATCAGCAATACACAGTTAACAATATTCAAATTGTTCCTAAAATGTTTTATCCCTTGCGATATTAAACCACAGTTCCCGATTCATAATATTCTCGGGCAACCTTGTTTCTTAAAGAATCTTATCGTTGTTTTAGTTTGTTGAGAAAATATTCTATTCTTCTTATAGGTGCAATAATTCCTGAGCAGGTTACATTGTGCTTTCATATAACGTTATCACATCGGAGTTATAGAAACGAATTCGATACTCACAGAATGTCAGAGATAGTTTGTCTGAGCTGTAGTTAAATGTTCAGTTTAGGTATTGTTCAAAGTCTATTGGACAATTGCGTTGGAACGGACGTATTTACTGGAGAGGGTGTCTTTCTCTGGTGAGGACTTCTAATTTACTTCAGTTTAATCATCGGATGGCGGGTTCTCCAACGTCGCTCTCTACTTTCCTTTGGTATACTTCTCATGGTTAGGTTAAATTTATGGTGTTCAATAGACAAGTGTCAGGCTGGGGGTCAAGAAAACAGGAGCTGTATTGAACATATTGTATCTCTTTGCTTGTTGATCGATTATGCACTTTGGAAAAAGATGAAATTATATTGTTTATTCGTAGATTTTAGTAAGGCTTACGACCGAGTGCCTCGTGATAGGATGATTAAACATCTGAAGGCAATGGGATGTGGTAGAAAGATGCTTTTGGCATTATATGGAATATATAAATGTACAAAAACTATTCTTAAGTCAACAATAATATCATCTTCTTTTGGGGTAAGGCAAGGGCACCAACTAGCTGTCTCTTATTTATCATGTACATTTATAAAATTATTAAAATGGTTAAAGAAAGGATAGGAGAAGATGGCTACTTGGGAACGTTACACGCTTTATTGCTGATGGATGACAGTTATCTTGGCGACGTTTCGGATTATGTACTATAGGAAACTTATGATCTTATCTGAATACTGCTCTGATTATGGCTTGGTTATTAATGAAAAAAAGAGTAAGTTTTTTGTGGTATATGGTAATGAAAAAGATAGGGATCCTTTCATCAGGGATACCTTAGTTATCCAGTATTGTCCTAGATATCTATATTTGGGGGCATGGTTTACAGACTTGGGAACTATGGAGTCAGTACTAGCGCTTCATGTAACTTCAACTACTCCAATTAATAAGTTTACTGTGTTTTGTGCTGCAAATACTACTATGCCTCTTCAGTACAAGATGAAAGTTTTCAATGCTGCCCTTACTGCTTCTCTGTTGTATAGTTCGGAGAGTTGGTTAACATCTAATGTAAACTGCATAGAACAATTATATATTAGATTAGTCAAGTGTCTGTTGGGTGTAAGAAGAACTACTCCATCTTCCTTATGTTTGGTTGAAGTGGGAATAAACACCTGTCATAATGAAATCATTAAGAAAGGAAAAATATTGTTAAGGTCAAGGTTTAATAACATAAACCACGATGATCCATTTCATTTGGTATTTTGACATGTGCAGGAGAGAGAATACACCAGGTTTTAAAATGCTGTCACGTTGTTTGGAAGGTGAAACGAATGGATTTACGATGGAACAACTAAAACAACAGATACGCTGTAAGCCAGACAGTGCTAGTAAGTTTGTTAATTACAGATCTGAGCTTATCTCTGGTCTTGATGTGCATAAGATATACAAAAAGAGTGTATATATACCTGACTATTTAAGGGTATCTGTCACCAGATTGAGATTAATGTCTCACAACTTAATGATAGAAACAGGAAGGTGGAGCAGGTTACCCAGAGAGGCTAGAGTATGTAATTGTAATAATATTGTAGTACAAGATGAATGTCACGTTTTGCTAGAGTGCCCTTTATCACAACATATTCGTGAAGCTTATAAGCAATTACATTTTACTTCTTTGGATAATTTGCTGAATTAAGATTTTCATTTAGTAGATTTATGTAAATATTTTAATGAGGTTTTGAAATTATTTTCATTATGTTGAATGTAATATTAAATAATGATGAATGAGGTAACTCGTATTAAGTTGAATATATTGTAATTTTCTTTTAATGGACAAATAAGTGGTGATATTGTTGGTACCTTCAAGTTTTTTATTATTTATTTTTATGGTCTTTATAATTCATTGTATTGTAAAACAAATTTTTAATTCCTGTTTGTCAATAAACCACTACTACTATTTCTTTCTGGTTACTGGTCAAGCTCCTCTCCAGGGCTTGCTACCCCCTCATTACTTGTAGATCGTCTGCAATTAAAATATTTGCAGGGACTGTCTTCGCCTGTCTTCTTGATTTCTTAATCATGACAACCATCTTTATTGTTTTCTTTTATCACATAGGACATTCTCTCACTTTGTTTTGCAAATGTGGCGTTAAATTATTCTAAGAGTAAAGAAGTACCTTTTTTTCGTTCGTTGATGTTCTCCCTTGAGGGTGAGCGGACCTCCCCTTTTGGCCCGCAGGTGGGGTAAGATTTGTTGATTGAAGGTGGTATTCGCTCTTGAGGGCGAATGGGCTTTCCTATTTTGGCGCAGAGGTGGGGTGAAATTTGCTTATTGTTGGTGGTATTCGCTCTTGAGAGCGATCGGACTTTCCTATTTTGGCCCGCAGGTGAGGTTGTGCAAAACTGTAAAGATAGTGGTAAACATAAGTGTTCAGTTGAGGATTATTAGTTTACATCAAACAATTTTATGAATTCCTGTTTTGGTGGTGAAAGAGGGTTATTATTACATAGTTATCTTGGTGGAGGGTATTGACTGATGATATTCAGTAGACTGTTCATGTAGTTGTTTGTTGCTAGTCTGATTATGGAGCTAGCAACATGAAGGGCATTTGGATCTTTGCTGGATGTTGCGGGAGCCCCAGTTTTCCGAGGATGTAGTGGAGCAGTGGATGTGGTGAGGCTACCTGGCAGAAGGTGCATTCCCTGATGATATCATCCACTATTCGCCAGGTGCACTTGCACCCGAGTCTCAGACGGTACACATTGACCGCTGTGCTACGTCGAAGGTTCTTAGGCAGAGTGATTCGCTGAAGACCAGTGGTGGCTTTGTACCACCAGGTGGAGGGGGAGCCAATGTCTGTGCACAGGTTGTGTTTAGCTATTAAGACGTTAAGGAGTGACTTGGTGGCTGTGGTTTTTATCTGTTGAATCCCAGGAGGCAGAGATAATTGGATTTCTGCTCTAAGAGTGGCTTGCTTGGCTGCTTGATCAGCTTCCTCATATCCCTTGATGCCGACATGGCTGGGAATCCAGGCAAGAGTGATGGCTTTTTCAAGGATGGTTGTCCTGTGGTAGTGGCTGAGAATGGTGGCGGTGATGATACGTACATTGTCTCAGAGGAGTGGCTTCTTGATGGCCTGTAAGGCACCTTTAGAGTCAGAGAGAATTAGGGCATGGTCAGCTCCTTGCTGGGTGAAGAAGTCGAGGGCATTGGCTATGGCAACAAGCTCAGTCTGGAGTGATGAGCAGGAGTTTCACAGTCTCCAGGATTGGACATGGTTTCCAGTGGTGAAGGCGGCGGCTGAGGCTCCAGTTTCTTGATTTACTGAGCGTCAGTGTAGAAGACTTGAGAGTTCGGCCTCTCCAGCTCTGAATTTTGTCCTTGTATATGTTTTTAAGGACAAGCGGGTTTACCAAGCTTTTGGGATTGTCAGGGGGCTCGATATTTATGTCGAGTGGTTGGTCATTCCATGGGGGTAAGCATCGTTATTCAGGAAGTGGAGTATCCTGTATCTTGGCTAGGATGTCCTCCCTGACTGGTAGTGCTTGCAGGCCAGCGCAGACCTTGGCTGCCCAGGTTCTAGGATGGTGGTCAGGGTGGCGATTTAGGGCTAGATGGAGATTTGTGCCAGCGAGGCATTTATGTTGGGCAGTAGTGGTTTTGGTCACAAAGAGGGTCAGTCTTTATTGAGCTCTGAGTTTGAGTGGCATGAGTCCCGATTCCATCTGGATGTTTTCTCTCTTGGTCCACATGGGGGCTCCTAACATGGTACACATGGCGTTGTTTTGAATGACTTCTATCTTGTCCCACTGTTGGTCTTTTAGTAGCCAGAGTGTGGGACAAGCATAGTCTATGAGGCTGCGTATGGCTTGTACATAGAAGCTTTTGAGGACATTAAAGGATGCACCATTGTAGAGGCTCGACATCCGACGAAGGATCACTTATCGCTGGCTGCATTTGTCGCGCAAGTGTTGAATTTCAGGTCCAAAGCTTAGTTTGCCGTCGATGATTACACCCGGGTATTGGGCTTGGTAACCCAGTCCACAGGCTCGTTACCTGTGACCAGATTAGTGTCTGTCTCCACTGGTGGATGGGAAGGGCGTTGGTTTTGCGGGCATTGATTTTAACTCCGAGGGTGATGGAGGCTTGGTGAATCTTGGAG
>JAXCGZ010015145.1:35000-40000 GCA_037179515.1 Halocaridina rubra
TCTGCTCTTAAGGTTAGCTCTGGAAGATTATTAATATCGCCACTAAGGAGTAGTTAAGTGTCTTCTGCATATTGTATGACTAGACAGTCAGATGTGAAAGAAGATAGATCATTTAAGTAAATTGAGAAGAGGATAGGCCCAAGTACTGATCCCTGTGGAACACCAAATGATACATATTTTGGCATAGAGATAATGTTGTTAAGACGGATAGACTGTTTGCGATTAGATAGATACTCTCTAGACAAGCTCGGATTAATATTTAGGTTAATACATTTACTTATGAGAATTTCGTGGTTTACACTGTCGAAGGCTTTTGATAAGTCTAATAATACAAGCAGAGAGGTTTTTTCCATATCTACATTATTAAAGATACTATTCGTAACGTTGAGCAGTGCAGTTTCCGTTGAGAGTTTCGGTTTGATACCATGTTGGTTAATAGCTAATAGTCTATATGGCTCTATATATATGTCATAAGTTGGCATGCAACAATTTTTTCTAATATTTTAGAGAAAATGGTAGCAGGGAAATGGGACGATAGTGTGTCACATCTTCTCTGTCCCCCTTTTATGCAGAGGTATTACATGTGATTTTTCCCAAGAGTCAGGAAACCTTTTAGTAACAATGCAAGTGTTCATAATAGCTAGAATATGAGATACAATCATGGGTAGAGCATCTTTGATGAACTGAGATGGTAAACCATTCTGGACCATAAGAGCCAGATTTTCTTAGACTCTTTATGGTAAGAATTAGGGTAGCACAATCAATAGGATTTATCTAGAAGTACTCTCTTGTGTTTACATTGGAAGAATTAACATTCAAGTAATTACTCATATTCACGGAGTTGATGTTTTCTTGTGTTTTCTAATATGCATTTTTCCTAACGTTAGCAAAATAGTTATTATAGTTTTTCGCTTTGTCTTTCAACTCCGTAATATTTTCATAACTTTCTGAGGTAGTCTTTTCATATGATATCATGTTTCTTATCACTTTCCATGTTGCCGCTGTATCATGTCTAATCATTAAGTTGTTTTTTTTGTAAAAGTCTCTTTTACTTACATCAATGAGAGATCTGACACATTTCTTTTCTGCTTTATAACGTTCACGGAGAGTCATATCATAACTATTCCTATTTAGCTCTTTTTGTATTTGATTTCTGATTTGCATTGCCTCTTTGATGTCATTAGTTAACCAGGTGGCTTTTGGGGCTAAAAGGTATGGTAATCTAGAATAAATGTCATGTCCATTCTCCCAAGACCCATGTGTGATATTATTTTTACCCCAAAGGTTACATATTTGATGGGTAAAGTAAAGAAGTGTCCGTCATAATAGTATGCAGCCGAGGACCGGACTCCACAAGTTCTGAAGACTGGTTAAGAAGAGAAACACATAAGCTACTACAACGCAAAACACTAGCAGATGGCAAAATATTTCAAAGAAAAATGTGCTCCACTCCATTCAAGAGAGACGGGCTTAGAGGAAGTCCCAGACACCTACTAATCCCAGCGATAAGATCAGGGGTCTGCCAGCGTTCTTTCCAAGCAAATATCGTCTTTACGAGCAAGTGGAGTGCAAGCAGAGAGGATTTTGTGGGTTTTCCAAGTTATCGCTCAAAAAATTGGTCAAGCACCGCCCAATATTAGGTCAAATAATCGCCTAAGATTCGACCAAACGTCACTCAGTTTTCAGATAAGTGCATCATAATCAAGCAGATAGAATTTTGGGAATTTGTTTACTGGGAAGTGCTCCGGAGAAAAAGATATTACTAAAGTGATTTGATAGAATACGAAGTATGCATAATTTTGTAGTTTATAACGAGTTTTAAATAAGATGTTTTATTCATGCATATGTATGAGTATTATACCTTTCGTTATTTAAGTGGTAATTATTAATGATTCTAGAGTTCCTTCATATAAATGAGTTTTCAGTTCAAATAGTTTAACAATAATTAAGATAAATGAAATTCCCATTACTACTAGTATTGTAGAAATTAGTTCTCTCTCTCTCTCTCTCTCTCTCTCTCTCTCTCTCTCTCTCTCTCTCTCTCTCTCTCTCTCTCTCTCTCTCTCTCTCATCTCTCTATATATATATATATATATATATATATCTCTCTCTCTCTCTTATATATATATATATATATATATATATATATATATATATATATATATATATATATATATAATATATATATATATATATATATATATATATATATATATATATATATAAAAGACAGGAATGTGATGGACGAGGTCGGATGAGAAAGTTGAATAATTATCTTTTACTTGATTTAATTAACTTAATTAATTGCAAATACTCTCATGCTTTGAATTATAGATAAAGATTTAACAGAGAATTTTTATGAGAATTGAATTGTTAAATTCTTTAATTAATTCCCTTTGATATTGATTACTTTACATGATGAGTCTCTGGCTCTCACGGATATGTTAAATTATGAATAATAACAATCAGTTTATTAAGTAAGATATCTCCAGTAAAAAAGGGGGCAATTTTATGTTCATAGTAGAAAAATCTCTCGCTTAAGTAATATTCCGTAAGAGATTATTGATACCTAACTGAAGTATAATTCTAAAGAAAATTTTATTCCTTTTCTGCATTCAAGTGGAGTATCATTTATTTTTTTTCCAATACACTAGTACTCGTCATTTTTTTAATATATATATATATATATATATATATATATATATATATATATATATATATATATATATATATATATATATATATATATATATATGAAGTTATTTTGGATCGAGTTCATATGAGAATCTTGATATTTCGTAAAGATAAGCAGATTAGCGATTTTGTGAAATTTATCTGTGCCCACGAACTGTTTATCTTTACGAAATCTCTAATTACTTTTGTGCTAATTAAGATGCTCTCTGATTATCGGCTTGCATATCTCTGAGTTTATAGTTAAAATATTGGATAGTTAATCCTTTAGTTTTTTCCTTTTGAGAAAGAGTATTGCGTCAGTTGTTTTTACTCGCATTAAAAAAAAATAAGTTTTTTTTGCATAAAATATTTGTTTTTAAATCTAGTGATTGCTTGTCTCTGCAAGAGATAGTTTTATATTTTATTGGCAGTAATTAAATATTTGTGTTGCGTTTTGCTTCAGCTCCGTTTGGAGGTATGTTTGACTTTTGGCTAGTGTGTGCCTCGACTCAGCCCTCCCTCTCATGGAAGGGAAACACGGTCATAGTAGACGTGTGTGTGCATGATCTTATCACTAGCTCTTCTGTGCAATGTTAGAAAAAGAATAGATTTAGGATAAACCTTAGCTTAGTCTGTACTTAGTTTCTGTTATCTAAAAATTATAAAGGGAGGCTTACACGGTCAAACGGCTCGTCGAACGCGGTTCGACAGACAAGTGTTTGAAGTGATGTTCGAACGTGTGAACGGGGTATTTGGTTGTCGACCAAATACCCCGTTCACACGTTCGAACATCACTTCAAACACTTGTCTGTCGAACCGCGTTCGACGAACCGTTTGACCGTGTAAACCCCCCTTTAGACATAAAATTCACTTATCAGAAAGTTTAGTACCAGATCCATTTCCGAGAACTATTTGTGGCTCATATAGACCAAACGTAGTTAAACAGTTAGGCAAGAATGTTGCTTATTGTATTTTCATTGTCTCTCTAGACAAGCAAGCCACAGGTAATAAGTATGTTTTAAGCTCGATAATGTTAATTTTCTTAATTCAAGACATTAGCTCGATTATTCTTAGAGACAAAATGTGCCTGAGGCCCATGAATGAAAAGTGAGAGAGAGAGAGAGAGAGAGAGAGAGAGAGAGAGAGAGAGAGAGAGAGAGAGAGAGAGAGAGAGAGAGAGAGAGAGAGAGAGAGAGAGAGAGAGAGAGAGAGAGAGAGAGCAATGTTCCAAAATTTATGAAATTGTTCAAGAATATACGATTCACTGGCATTTAGAATTTGTTTTATTTTTGCTTTTCGCAGTGCAAGTATGTTATTGCCTGAGGGAAATTATTAAATGAGTCTGTGTTTTTGGTGCCATTCTGCCTAGTTAAAGCAATCTTTTATTAGGTCGTTGTGTAAGAGTCAATTTACGTTAAGCAGTTATCCTCGCGAGATTGTAGTGAATTCGAAGATGTTGGTTTAGGTAACTGTGTCCAGAGAAAAGTGATTTTCCCTTAATTGGACTTGGCCCATTTGTATTGCCTAATAAGAGCGTGGTAGGTGTGAGGTAGATCTTTTCTCTATATTTTGTATTAGTAAATAAGTGCATGAAACTAATATTTTCATGAGATGACGTTAGTAATTTTAACTATTGAATGTTTATTTATTATATATTCTGCCAGCTAATAAACATGAGTTAGTTTTTTTTTCTAAAGCGTCTTTGCATGTTAGTGTAAAACATGATAATGCAGAATATAGATTGAGTAGTAATAAGAGACCTGAGCTTACCACAACAAACAAACAACAGAAAGTTGATGGCCAAATTCCTATATTTCAGTAATAAAGACCTGAGATTAAACAACTGTAATGTGACAGAAGTAACTGGACAAAAGAATTTAACTTAGAATGAGTAATTTTTAATGAAATATATATATATATATATATATATATATATATATATATATATATATATATATATATATATATATATATATATATATATATATATATATATATATATATTTTTTTTTTTTTTTTTTTTTTTTTTTTTTTTTTTTACCCCGACTTGGACTTAAACCTAAGACACATAATTACTGTACCAAGCGCTACTAATTACACCACAGAAGCTCTAAAAGGCAAACTAACCTTACAGCCATATCTGCTATGCTAGAAATGAACACATTCTATCTGAATGCCACTTTGTTCATATTACAGTTTCCCCCAACCTCGCTCGTGGCTTCGTTTTTGCATTTAATTCAAATCTCAATCTCATTTGGGACCAACAATAATCAAATAAGCGCATTACCATATGTGAAAACATGAATAATTTTTACCCCGACCTGGAC
>JAXCGZ010015145.1:47500-52500 GCA_037179515.1 Halocaridina rubra
CTTAATCGAAATGTAAAAGTTCTGGCACAGTGTTTATGTCTGTGAATGTCCGCGAACATACCGTAGTCAACCGATAAAATGTCTATCTCCGTACTAACACCGTTTTCAGACTTGCTTGAATGATGTCATAGTATCAAATAAAGGTAGGATCATCCCGGACAGTACAAAACTTTCGTCCAAGACGAGCCTGCTTGCCATGCATGAATTTGCAAAATAAGGTTGAAGAAAGAAGTTTGGCATTTTAAAAGATTTACTTGAGTAGTTTTTTGTTTTTGTTTTTTTGCCATTACCATTGAATTTTAAATAGAAGATTTTCTCTTTGGGTCCCATCTTCCCGTTATAAACATTAAATTAATGACTACTACTACTACTACTACTACTACTACTACTACTACTACTACTACTACTTCTTCTTTTTCTTCTTCTTCTTCTTCTTCTTCTTCTTCTTCTTCTTCTTCTTCTTCTTCTTCTTCTTCTTCTTCTTCTTCTTCTTCTTCTTGAGAAATCAAAAACTCATCGTCCTTGCTCAGAAGGATTCTGGCATAACTATTGATCTATAAAGATCTTTTATTTTAATTTTCATGAAATTAGCAAATCATTGCGAGCCCTCTTTAAGTCAATATCTATTTTTTCTATTATATTATTTTCAATAAATTGTGTATATACTTTTTATATGAATTAAATATCTGGCAAAATCTACGTTATGTAAGAATAGAATATTATTGCTTGAAAGTTATGGTTTAACACCAAGGGGAAAGTAACCGTTGTTCCTTGTTGGTTATATATTCATTGATTTTTCGGATCTTATGCTCTCGTTATTCTTGAAGATAGATTCAAGTGCTTGTTTATACTGCTTGGGCACATTAATTCAAAGATTTTAATATCAAGCAATGATTCTGGCGTTTTGTTCAGATTTATTTTGCTGATTTCAGCGCCTACCTTATTAGAGTTGTTGGCTGCTTTGTGAGTCAATGCCTCTGCAGAATGTTTTTGAAGTACAGGCTCATCTGCAACATACTTGATTTCCTTCAGTATTTGAGCAGTTGCATACTGGATTTCATCATGCTTTAATACTTGAGTGGTCCCTCAGAACATATCGTTGCATGATCCACATAAAAAAACATCTCCGCAAGAGCAGATGTTGAGTAACTCCTCAGCTGACCGACCATGCTGCAGGGCATTCGCAACTGTAATTTCTTCTTCATTAAGACTAATGTATTTTTCTTTGGTGAAGATGAGAGGTAATTAAAGACTTCCATAGATGTTTATCACATGATAATTTGAGGAATACAACCGAGGTGCTATGCAACATTGCATTCATGTGTTTTAAATTTAAATAATTTCCTTGTTCATCGAGGAGAGCAACTTACACATTCCTCCCAGATGGTATCATTAATTACATGAATGGTTGCTTTTCCACCTGTAAATTCCCTATAACATTTTTACATCAAACTGTATTATTTTCATTATGCAGTTTTGTGTATTACTAACGCATGCTGGCAGTGATACTGAGATGTTGCCATTTTTTTTACCATGCTTGCAGCTACTGTATGTTTTTAAACTTAGTTCGGTTTACCGAAGTTAAAAATGTACGCCATATGAATGAAATGCTCCATGAGTTTTCACTGTTCTCTATATCATTATGCCATTTCTCACCTCATAGATATTATGGCCTGGAGTTGATTCCATACTTGGTAATTTCATTCTGTTAGTGAGTGTTCTTGACCCTTGGTCCCACTTCATTAGTTTCTATTTTTTGGGGGGTCCTTCTTATGGTCATTGGCCAAGATACTATTTTATCTGAGAGCATTTCGGTGTCTAGACTGGTATTCTCGAATATTGCCACATTGCAAACCTTCTGCATAATATTCTTAATTTGTGCAGTACTGCAATATTTTTCATAGTAGATAAATCTGATTGGGCTTCCTGGAGCATTAGGTTGGATAGTATCATTATGAAATTCAGGGTAAATGTAGCACGAGTGACATCATTTCAATAGTGACAAATAACCTGTGGCATCATCATAATTGTCTGCTGCGGCATAACATTTGGGGGGTTTAGAGATATATTGTGCTTTTCAGTACACTATTTCACCACACGCTGTTGAGTGTTATCACCCATTTGAATGCGTCCTCAAAGTGCAATTCATTAAATTTGAGTGAAAAAAGTCATCAGTCTGAGATTCTTTTGTCTCTTAGCGGTGCAAATATTCTGTTTCTAGTGTTCACTCTTCTCTTACAAATATACAGAGGTCTTTTTTCTTACTTGAGTAGTTTGAGGTGATAACCTTCACAATGGACCAGATATCAGCTCTGTGACAGTTATTATGCTGAATTTTCTTCGCCTTTTCGAGATTGAACTAATGTGTATGGAGATTAGATCTTCACTTTCACCAATATTTTCAAGACGAAGGGTCAAAGATCAAGTGTTACCTACACTACAATAAATGGTTTGTATATATTGGTCAATATCTTCCATACAATTTTGTCCATAAGTCTTTTCCTCCTTGTATTGATTCACTGACTTATTTCCTCATTAGTTTATATCAGGCTACTGCCTTGAAAAATATATAAAAAACAGCAGTGACTTATTTCATATTTCCTACTTTTTTCTTGTTACTTGCTTCCAATGTATCGATTCTGGGTAAAGCTTCCATTAAAAAGAAATTTCACTATTGTGTGAATGGTTAATATGAAAATAAAATAAAAGTCCACAACATTATTTAATATTATATATTTGAAGTAAAATGTTAACGCTCTCGTTAATTGTTTAGTTGACCTCTTCAGCTGAGTACAACTGAAGAAGAGCCAAAAGGGGGGTTTAAACGGTCAAACGGTTCGTCGAACGCGGTTAGACAGACAAGTGTGTGAAGTGATGTTCGAACGTGTGAACGGGGTATTTGGTTGTAGAACACGTTTGTCTAACGTGTTCGACGACCAAATACCCCGTTCACACGTTCGAACATCACTTCAAACACTTGTCTGTCAAACCGCGTTCGACGAACCATTTGACCGTGTAAACCCCCCTTAAGTGAACATGTTAACGAAACCTTTTGTATTTTACTTCAAATGTATAACATTATATATTATTGTGGACTTTCATTTCATATCCATAAAGCTTTCATTGTTATGTAGGTAATACTGTACCCACCTTCATCTATTATCGTTTTGGTTTTACGTCACGAACTCCCTTTTCTACTAAGGGCTAGGACGGTTATCTCTCTCCTAATTTCCTCCTTAGTCTTTATTCTCTGCTGCTTCCTTTATCAATTACTTTTAACTCCTGTTGCGCCTTCGTGCCATTGGAGTACAAAATGGGAGAATTTAATTTTCTTATCTAGATCCTCTCTTTCCTGGGGTCCTTTTTTGCTTTTTCTTAGACTGTGAGAAAAAAATCGAAGTGCAAACATCACAGCCATAATTCTTTTTCTTTCTTGCATAAATGCATCTTTTGAAGTTGTGATTCCATGGGGCGTGGGGTCATATCACAACAAATTTTCCATTGGCTGTGCAGTATTCTCGGTCACCATTTTCTTAGGAAATTTTATGTAATTACATAATTGTAATTACCTAATCGTGCTTATGGGAAAGAGCCATATGCTCGTAACTCCCCGTCTCCTGGTTGGTTCCATTTTTGTACTAAGTGATAATTATTCTATTTCTCCTTAAAGCTATGCATTGAGTTAGCATTAATTACCTCCTCGCTTAGCGAATTCCAATCATCGACTACTCTTACTCTAAAAGCTACTTCCTCGCGTCCTGCACAGAAGATTTCTTATTAAAATATTGATTCTTATCCAATCTGTCAAAACCATGAAGGCATTTATGTGTGGGTGTGTGAGTGTGGGTGTTGTTGTTGTTTTTTTTACTTCATTTTAAAGACAATTTTTCTGAAAAATTTATATAACTTTTTCATAAAAACTTTTATATAAAATTCTTCTTGATATATAAAATTATAATTAAAAAGGCACAGACGCAGTATACACACACACACACACACACACACACACACACACACACACACACACACACACACACACACACACACACACACACACACACACACACACACACACACACACACTGCATGAGTGGTCAGAAAAGTGGCTAATGAAATTCAATACTTCAAAATGTAAGGTAATGAGAATGGGTACAAGTGCAAGAAGGCCCAAGCTTGACTACTCGGTGGCTGGAGTACAACTTCAAGAGACAGAAAATGAGAGAGATCTAGGAGTAAACATACTGGCAGATTTGTCTCCAGAAATACATGTAAATGGCATAGTAAGGGCAGCATATGCATTCTTATCAAATGTAAGGGTAGCCTTCAGGCACATGGACAAGGAAATGTTCAGAAATATTTATGTAACCTATGTGAGGCCAAAACTCGAATATGCAGCCCCCTTTTGGAATCCGCACTTGAAAAAGCACATAGCTAAGCTTGAAAAAGTTCAAAGACATGCCACGAAACTGGTGCCAGAAATACGCAATCTCAGTTATGATGAGAGGCTGAGGGAATTAGACTTACCATCACTCGAAGCTAGAAGAGTGAGGGGGGGATATGGTGACAGTCTTTAAATTCCTTCATGGTTATGATAGAGTGGATAGGGATCGATATTTTGATATGGCTGGCTCTAGAACTAGAGGTCATAGTTTGAAGCTTCGTAAGAAAACTTCTTCGCAGGATGTAAGGAGATACTTTTTCAGTGTAAGAGTAGTTGATAATTGGAATTGGCTAAGCGAGGAGGTAGTTAATGCTATCTCAATCCATAGTTTTAAGGACAGGTATGATAAGTATCACTAAGTATAAAATGGAACCGATGAGGAGACGGGAAGATACGAGCTTTGGGCTCTTTCCCGTAAGCACAATTAGGTAATCACACACACACACACACACACACACACACACACACACACACACACACACACATATATATATATATATATATATATATATATATATATATATATATATATATATATATATATATATATATATATATA
>JAXCGZ010015145.1:60000-72500 GCA_037179515.1 Halocaridina rubra
CCATTCATTCCTATCTCTGACCGAAAATCCTTGGTAAATTCTCAGTTCTCTTCATCTGTCTCAGTGATGAACGCCTCTGCCCTTAACTTTAAAATTTGTTTTTCGACCTTCATTTTTCCTTTGATTAAATTGTAGAAAAGTTTGCGATTTTCATTAGCCTTCCTGGTAATATCTCTCTCATAATTCCATTCTGCTTTTCCTTTTAATTAGGTAATTATTTCTTGCTCGTTTATAAAACTGTCATGCATTTATTCTTTTCTCATGCTTTACCACTCTTTTATTGAACCATCTCTCTTTGGCATTAATAACTCCTATTTTGGTGGATGGTATGCAACAAGTAACTCTCTTCCCATAATCCTCACAAAAGATTTCGTACATCTCTTGTACAGATTTATTGTTAAATAATGCCATCCAATCAATAACTGCAAAATAACATTAATTTTGTTGTAATCTCCTCTTGGATAGTTCCTCCTTGTGTCCTTCCCAGTGCCCCTTCTCTTAGGTAGAACATCTTTGATGACATAATCCTTCAACAACACAGAGTGGCCACTTTTTCCAATTGACGGCTCATACTCAATTTTTTCCATATCCAGTACTTTATCTTTGAATAATAGATCGAGCAATGATGGCTCATCCACACCTCTAGCACTCGCTGGTTCCATTACATTTAAGTGTAGATAATTTCCTAGTACACAATCTAGGAATCTTGCTCCAAAGGAATCCTCCCCACTGTGTGGGTCAATATTAGTCCAATCTATCTCTATGAATAAAATTTTCCAAAAACAAGCTCCTACACTTTTTCTCCAATGTGATGTTAATAACTGATTTCATAATTTCAAAAATATCTATTTGACTTTCCTCATAAACCTCTAGCCCTTGTTGATTCCTAAATGGTTTATATACAACAGTTGTTATAATGCTTCCTGGACCTGTTATGAGTTCTTAAAGGTCATTTAGGTTTTTTCCCTCATCAATATTTAATTTTTATGTGTCCCTTCTCTCAAAGCTTACTTTCAATATTCTTGCCTTTTCCTACCAATTCGGTGAATGCTTACAATATTTTCTGAACCACATACTACTCAAGGTTCCTTTTCAGGTCTAATACTCTAACCTTATTATGTTCATGTCTCTCTAGTCATGTTGACTCCTTGTATTAACTTATTCCTGAGATTACCATTGACATCTCTTTATCAAGTGTCTGTTTGATGATTGGATTCGCTCTTTCAATCATAAGATCTTTCATTTTTTTTTATTATTGTTACTTTGTAGTCAACAGTATTTACATTTCCCAGTACCACTTCCCTCACTGCCTCTTTTGTTGCCATATTTTTCTTCTCTGTATCTGGAATATGCCTTTTGATTTTCTTATGTTCCATATTCAGCTCCTGAAAATCTCTTCTGAACTGTCTGATGTTCTTCCTTATCTGGATATTGCAAGCTTCAATCTCATCTCTCTCAGGAGAGAGCCGAGTTTTAACATATAATTCAATTAGACTATCACTAAACTGTTTGTTCTCATCTTCTTGTATACAAATTCTAATCTCTATTTCCTTCTTTCCCCCTCCAGCTTTTCTATTCGTTTTTTAGTCTTTTTCTCTCATATCCATGTGTCTTATTACTCTCCTCTAAATCTAATAGAATCTCTCTTAGTGTGTCATATTCTTTTACCTCACTTTCAAAGTTTTCTTTCATTTCTCTATCCATATTTTGATTTTTATCATCCAGTTCCAATACAAAGGCCAAGAGGTCCCTGAAGTCTTGCTTCAGTTTCCGAAAACTCCTCTCCCTCCTGCTACCCCCGAAGATCCCCCATTACCTCTGTTCCAACCATTGGACGGGGTGTTTATAGACAGAGATGGCCTCATCTTGTAGGTTTGAGTCTCACAGACGCACAAATATTTTCATTTAAACTCACACAGATATGCTTTATCTTAGTCTTTTCAGTTAACCACTATCCTGGTAAAACACAATCTAACTTAATATCTGACTGGTAATAATAGAAACCCACATGAAGAAAAGATTGAACATGCAACCAATCAAAAGCAGTTGATTTCAGCGAAACACCTGCTTATTTTATTATGTATTCATAACTGCTAAACTAATCATTCCAGAATATGATTAGCCAATTTTGACCAAGAATTGCAATCACAGGATCAAGTTAATCACAAGTAAGCAATAAAAAGCTTACTCGTTGACACGAAAAAAAGACAACAATGAGGTACTTTGCACTTCAATTTATCAAATACTGACAGTTGATTTTTTTAATTTTTGCTAGTATTGTTCTTTGACTATTAAACTAACTGTTATGGGAAATATATTTTTTCAAGACGATATGGGACACAGGATCAAGTTAATCACAAGCAATAAATGCTCTCCCTGATTTACACAAAGAATTAGGTAACTTCGCCGATATCAATGTTGGAACCGCTTCTACTGTTTTCCATCTTGATTGATGAGTCTTTTTTCCCTTCTTCATATTTCAGTAAAGAATTTCTTTTAAATTTTCAGCGCTGTCCCTCTTACTATACGAGAATTTTCTAAATAAAATATCTGTAGTCTCTCTTTTCTCAAGCTAGGAAAATTGTTTTCTTACATATCCTGATTCACTTAAAAACGCAGAGAAAATTCGAGATACTCATAGTGTCTTGTTGTAATGCCCGCCGCTTGTGTGTACATATGCATATATGTATGCATATATGTATGTATGTATGTATGTATGTATGTATGTGATTACCTAATTGTGCTTACGGGAATGAGCCCAAAGCTCGTATCTTCCCGTCTCCTGATCGGTTCCATTTCGTACTTAGTGATACTTATCATACCTGTCCTTAAAACTATGGATTGAGATAGCATTAACTTCCTCCTTGCTTAGCGAATTCCAATTATCAACTACTCTTACACACCCCTAGCACTCGCTGGTTCCATTACATATAAGTGTAGATAATTTCCTAGTACACAATCTAGGAATCTTGCCCCAAAGGAATCCTCCCCACTGTGTGGGTCAATATGCATGTATGTATGTATGTATGTATGTATGTATGTATGTATGTATGTATGTATGTATGTATGTATGTATGTATGCATGTATGTATGTATGTATGTATGTATGTATGTATGTATGTATGCCTGCTTCCCTGTATGTATGTATGTATGCCTGCTTCCCTGTATGTATGTATGCACGCATGCATTTGATTACCTAATTGTGATTAGCTAATTGTGTTTACGGGAAAGAGCCTAAAGCTCGTATCTTCCCGTCTCCTGATCGGTTCCATTTTGTACTTAGCGATACTTATCATACCTGTCCTTAAAACTATGGATTGAATTAGCATTAACTACCTCCTCGCTTAGCCAATTCCAATTATCAACTACTCTTACACTGAAAAAGTACTTCCCTACATCCTGCAAAGAAGTTTTCTTACGAACCTTCAAACTTTGACCTCTAGTTCTAGAGACAGCCATATCAAAATATCGATTCCTATCCACTCTATCATAACCATGAAGGAATTTAAAGATTGTCACCATATCCCCCCTCAAGCTTTTAGCTTCGAGTGATGGTAAGTTTAATTTCCTCAGCCTCTCAACATAACTGAGATCGCGTATTTTTGGCACTAGTTCCGTGGCATGTCTTTGAACTTTTTCAAGCTTAGCTACGTGCATTTTCAAGTGCGGATTCCAAAAAGGGGCTGCATATTCTAGTTTTGGCCTCACATAAGTTACATAGATATTTCTGAATATTTCCTGTCCATATGCCTGAAGGCTACCCTTACATTCGATAACAAAGCATATACTGCCTTTACTATGCCATTTATATGTATTTCTGGGGGCAAATCTGCCAGTATGTTTACTCCTAGATCTCTCTCATTCTCTGTCTCTTGAAGTTGTACTCCTGTCACCGAGTAGTCAAGCTTGGGCCTTGTTGCACTTGTACTCATTCTCATGACCTTACATTTTAAAGTACTGAATTTCATTAGCCACTTTTCTGACCACTCATGCAGACTATTTAGGTCTTCCTGAAGTTCTCTACCGTTGTTCTTATTTCTTACTTTCTTCGCGATCTTTGCATCATCTGCAAACATATTCAATAATGAATTTACAGACTCTGGCAGGTCAGTTACATATACACGGAACAAAAGTGGCCCTAAAACTGAACCCTGTGGAACTCCACTACTAATTGCTCACCATTCATACACTGAATGTCTTACTCTAACCCTCTGTTCCCTTCCTTCTAAGTAAGTTTTTATCCATTCCAACATTTCCACCTATTCTAGCCATTGTTTGCGGCTTCCTAATAAGTCTCCCGTGTGGAACAGTGTCAAATGCTTTCTGGAACTCTAGGAATATGCAGTCTGCCCAGCCCTCTCTTTCCTGTAAGATTCGGCATACCTCATCATAAAATTCTATTAAGTTTGTTACTGTTGATCTATCTTCTCTGAAAACATGTAGTCTCACTGACAAAAAGTTGAAGGAGTCCAAGTGAAGAGAGATATGTTTCCTTAGTAGTTTCTCCATAACTTTGCAAACTATTCTGGTCAAGGAAATTGGTCTATAGTTTAGAGCCATATCCCTCCTTCCCTTTTTGAAGATAAGTATCACGTTTGCTTGTTTCCAGCATCTTGGAATCTCCCCTGACTCCAGTATGCATGTATGTATGTATGTATGTATGTATGTATGTATGTATGTATGTATGTATGTATGTATGTATGTATGTATGTATGTATGTATGTATGTATGTATGTATGTATGTATGTATGTATGTATGTATGTATGTATGTATGTATGTATGTATGTAAGAATATATTTGTGCGTGTGTATGTGTGTGTGCGTGTTTGTGTCTGAATCTGATTTTGTGTGTGTGCATGTACGTATATGATTACTCATTTGTGCTCCCGGGAAAGAGCCGCAGGCTAGCAACCTCTTCTTACAGTTTTTTTTTTTTTTTTAACTATTCTTGCTTCTTATATTTCCTTAAAACTATGATTTTTTTTTTTTATAGATGTAGAGAATTCCATATCCTCGCTATGCTTATATATGAAAACATCGCTCTTTTTTACACTTTAAAAAGAAGATATCTTAAGAGACTTTAAATTATGACTTATAGTTTTAGCGCCTATGATATCTTAGCTCGGCTCCCTGTCAACGCTCTTAAAGAGTTTTCCATTTTATACTCTTAATAATCTGGCTTCATGTGTTAGTACATTTAATAATATATATCCAGTATTTTCAGCACTGTTATTTTTCGAGAATTTCAATTGTTTCTAGCTTATCAGTACGTTATTCTTGTGTGACTTTCAGTAGAGTGTTATATATTTAATACTTTGCTTCACATGTGTGGCATGATTCTAAATAGCTTTGTCCATATGTCTGAATATTATTTTATTTTACTTAAAGAATATATAACCAGCCATCCTTATCCAAATTATATGCTTATCTGAAGACATATATGACCATACATTAACCCAAAGATCACTCTTACTTTCAGCTTCCTAAGATCCTACTCTGCTACTATATGCCAAAAAGTAAGTCTTTTTTTTGGACTATTGTCCATTTTCATTATTTTAGAGTTTGAACAATTAACCTTTAATAAGCACTAAGCTGACTAATTTCGTAGCCTGTTAATGTCTTCCTGAAGTTCTACACTACTATTTTCATCCCCTCCTCCTCTTCTTAAGAGTATTGCATCCACTGCCTCTGTCAAATCATTTACATATATGAGGAGCAGGAATTTTCCTCTGACTGATCCTTGTGGAACACCGCAGGTAATTCTTTTTCCAGTCTGACATTGCATATTTTTCTGTGACTCTTTCCAATTGATAGTACATTTTTATTCACTGTAAGACATTTCCATATCATCATAATAGTAAACAGCATAGGTAATTTTATTGTATTGAGGATATTTCTTTCTAAACATACAACATCCTTTGTGAGATCCATACCAAAATTTATCTCCTGAGCTCATACTAATTAGGCGAGGTTTATAGTTTTTATTTCCTGCATACTTGGGGTCTGCATATTACGCCAATAGTGCCCTCCTTAAAATATCTATCTATCTAGCTAGCTATCGCTTTATCTATCTATCTAGCTATCTATCTATCTGTATAGTGAATTACATATGTAGATAGATGGATAGATAGATAGATAGATAGATGGATGGATGGCTAGATGGATGGAAGGATATATATATATATATATATATATATATATATATATATATATATATATATATATATATATATATATATATATATATATATATATATATATATAGAGAGAGAGAGAGAGAGAGAGAGAGAGAGAGAGAGAGAGAGAGAGAGAGAGATTAGCTCTCTAGTATATTATTTGTTCCGGCTTTACGTCACGGACTCCCTTTTCTATCAAGGGCTAGGACGGTTGCCTTCTTGCGAAGGACTTGTTTTGGCAGTTGTAATCGTTACCCTGAGTGCATGCCCTTGCTAACCTCATACCGTGACGGGGTGCGAACCCTCGACCTGACGCCTCAAAGTCGGGGACGTTACCGTTTGCGCCACGGTGACTACCTCTCTAGTATATTTTATAAACTTTATAAATGGATATGATAGTTACAAAATGCGTAAGAATAAAACGAAAATGGTTATTTAAGCCCAACAATGAACAGACGGTCTTAATATGCATATGATTTATCTTAATTTCCTTAATGGAATCAGAGATCCATTAGCAGAATATAAGCTTTAATTGAATACATGATATATATTCAAACATGTTTAAGATAATTATAACAGTGAGACATTCTTATTGCATATTTTGCTGTTCTATAACTATGTGAGTGTTGCTTACATTTTTTTATTTTATTTTATACCTTCGTCTGCATAGAAGCAATCATATAAATTTAGCCTGAGTAAAATTTGAAGTTCCTAATCACAGTTATATTTAACCTAATATATATGAATATGGCAAATTGCTGCATATTTAATATTTCCACAGATTATTATGATATATGGCAATTTCTCAGTATCATGAGCTTCGGTAGTCTCAATCACAGGATGAGCTGTGCTATTTTTTTTCATCTCAGAAATACTCTTTATAATTCTTAATTAATATTTAATATCTTTATAATTTAAGCCAGACAATATATATATTCTATAGCCATTTTTCTTGCTGGAGATTAATAAGAAATCAAGTAATCACATAAAACAGAGAAGGGTCTTTTTATGTTTATAATTTTCGCCGTCTTTTTCCCGTACGATGTAACTATTGCAAAGCCTCGCTATGTATGTATTGCCCCATTTTGTTTATCCAACAGAAATCTTCCTGTTGCAAAATGTCACCCAAATACGACCTCCAACGCAAATCCCAGCTTGAGCGAGGTCAATACAATTGATCCCAAAACTTATAAAAGAAATTAGGATGCAAGAGGATTTGATCCCACTTAATTGGAAAATTTCCTATCAGCCTCCACCACACAAGGCCAACAATTCCTTTCCCATACGCACATGATGGTCTCAGTTGTCTGTATATCTGTCTTAATGTATACATATGTGTGTACGTGTGTGTGTGTGTGTGTGTGTGTGTGTGTGTGTGTGTGTGTGTGTGTGTGTGTATGTGTGTGTGTATGTGTGTGAGTATATCTTTAAGTATGAGTGTGCTTGTGTGTGTATATATATATATATATATATATATATATATATATATATATATATATATATATATATATATATATATAGATAGATAGATAGATAGATAGATAGATAGATAGATAGATAGATAGATAGATAGATAGATAGATAGATAGATAGATAGATAGATAGATAGATAGATAGATAGATAGATAGATAGATAGATAGATAGATAGAAAGATAGATATATAGATAGATAGATAGGTAGGTAGGTAGGTAGGTAGGTAGGTAGGTAGGTAGATACAGATACAAATAGATAGATAGATGTGTGTGCGCTTGCATGTGTATGCATATATATGTATATATATATATATATATATATATATATATATATATATATATATATATATATATATATATATATGTGTATATGTCTGTGTGTGTGTGTGTGTGTGTGTGTGTGTGTGTGTGTGTGTGTGTGCGTGTGTGTGTATATTTGTGTGTGTGTGTATATATATATATATATATATATATATATATATATATATATATATATATATATATATATATATATATGTATATATATATATATATATATATATATATGGGACCGGGGGTAGAATACCTCCTCCTTGTTCTACTGTGTGCCGTAAAGGTCTACTAAATGGCGCAGAGTGGGGGGACTGGTAATACCCTCTTCAGTATTTTTTTTTTTATCTTACGAGTGGCAATAAAATGTGGAGGTATTCTGGCATGAGAGATTCAGCCAGAACCATAGTATATTGGTCTCTTAATGTGCATGGTTGTGGTGTAAGTGAAAGTAAGAGGGGGTGATAGGGAGTATGTTTGTGGAGAGAAAGATGGATGTAACTTCACTGAGCGAAACTAAGATAAAAGGGAATGGTGAGGTGACATTTGGGAGAGTGGTAGATAGAATGTCTGAAGTTGAGACAGGAGATGAAGAGAGGGAGTGGCTCTGTTGATAAGTGAAGACATGAGTAATAATAATAATAATAATAATAATGCTTTATTTCCAACATACATTGGGTATTCAAATATGGGTGTACAATTAAAATTTACAAGTAAAATCTTCCTTTAAGAGTAACTTCTTAAGATTATATTTAAAAGTATACACTGAACCAGCATTTTTTAGTTCTCTGGGAAGCTGATTATATAAATGAGGTCCACGAATGTTTATATCTCTTGAGCCAATATCAGTTTTAGACCTTCGTACTAATAAATCTTCCCCTTGACGGGTAGTTAACCCGGTAACTGAGCTTACTGTAGAAAAATTATACAAGCAATCAGGAATATTGTTTCTTAGTATATTAAAAACAAAGGTACATATATCAAAAACATATTTATCTCTAATCTTTATCCATGCTAGATCTTTTAAAACAGGAGAGATGTGCTCGTATTTTCTTACATTGCCAACAGCCACTCGTGCTGCAAAGTTTTGTAACTTTTGTATTCTTTGTAATTGAGTCTTATTTGTACATCCCCAAACTTTGAGACAGTAATTAATTAAACTCATAGCTAAGGACTGGACAATTATTATACGAGTTGATGTTTCAAATGAGTCTTTTACCCTATTTAGATATATTAGAGTACCCATTACTTTTTTATAAATTTCATCTATATGCATTTCAAAATTCATGTAACGGTCAAAATAGACACCTAGGTTCTTTACCGAGTTCATTGGCTTAATGATATTACCGTTAAAATTTATATGAAGATTGTCATCAACTTCTGATAATAATTGTCTGGATCCGATAAGAATAGATTGGGTTTTAGTTTCATTAAGTAACAGACCATTTTTTAGAAAGTAACGTTTAGCCATATACAAAATTTCTTCTGCTCTACGAATAATATTTTCTAAATCATTAATTTCTCCTTCAATTAAGATTTGAGTATCGTCAGCATATTGAATGACATAACAGTTAGGTAAATATTTTACTAGATCGTTTACATATATTAGAAAAAGTATAGGTCCTAGGATCGATATAATAGTGGAAAAATGTGACTGGGATTCGATGCTTGGGCGTTTGTGAGCGCATATGGCCCTGGCAGTGAAAGAAATGAGGAAGAAAGAGTAAAATTTTGGATGAAATTGAGCGAGTGTGTGGAAGACTTGGGAATGGATATGAATATGGTGTTGATGGGAGATTTGAATTCTAGATTAGGGAATGGGCCAAAGGATGGTGTAATTGGTAAGCCTGAAGTACCTGGTAGGAATGAAAATGGAGAGAAAAATGAAAGAAGTGTGTATTGAGAGAGAGACGTTGATTGCTAATACTTTATTTTATAAGAAGGTTGTGCAGAAATATATGTGAGTCAGAGTATATAATGGAAGAGTAATAGACAGAGGAATAATGAATTATGCTATGGTGGACATATGGGTGATTGGATGAATATAGGATGTGAATGTGCTGAGAGGAGCTAGTGCTGGAATATCTAATCACTGTTTAATGGAAAGAAGGGTGATAGTAGGAGAAAAGTGAAGAAAGAGAAGAAGCAAGAAAGTAAGAAAGGTGCTAAAAGTAAGTGAATTAATAAGAAATAATAGACTGTGAGTATGAGGACAGTCTGAGGAATGTGTGGAATGTAGTGAAAGAGAGAGTGGAGGAGGGAGTGGAAGAGGAATGGAGTTGTTTCAAGGAGGAAGTTATGAAGTGTGCAGAGGCAGTGTGTGGATGGAGGTGAATGCAGTAGTGGCTGAAAAGAAGCAGGCATTTGAGGTATGGGTAAAGATGGGTAATGTTGAGGCATATGAAAGGTATTGTCCAAAAAGGAGATAAGCGAAGTACGTGGTGAAGGAGGCAAGAGAAAAACAGATGTAAGGTGGAGTAGGAGCTAGTCTGAGAATATTGAAAGGAATAAAAGATCTTTTGGAAGAAAGTGAAAAGAGTGATGAAAGGTGAGTCTGGTAGGGAGGAGAGGGTGAAAGGAGCAGATGTGCAATTGCTAGTAGACAAAATAAAGGTGATAGAGAGATGGGGTGAAAATTTCAAGGAACTGCTGAATGAGGAAGATGATAGATAGACAGAATTGTGGCTGTGGGAAATGAATGGAGAATGTCAATGTTGAGTGATAATAATTATAGAGAAATAAAAAAAAAGCACATTTGGCAGTGAAAGCAATGAAAGCAGGTAAAGCACCAGAAAAAGATGGATGTCATGTAGAATGCTTGTCAAAAGGTGGGGAGGCAGTAGTGGGATGGGTGGTTAGGTTGATGAATGATTGTTTTAGGGATGGAAGGGCCCTAGTTGATTGGAGGAGTGCATACATAGTTCTACTTTATAAAGGGAAAGGAAATAGGTATGAGTGTAGTCGCTTTAGAGGAATTACTTTGCTGAGTGTAGCTGCTAAGGTATATGGAAGTGTGTTAATTGAGAGAATTAGGAAAGGTACTGAGAGATTGACTGGGAAGAACAATGTGGGTTCAGGAGAGGAAGAGAATGTGTGGATCAGGTGTGTGTGATAATGTAGGTGTGTGAAAAGGGGCTTGGAGAGAAGTAGGGACACTTACTGGGCTTTTATGGACTCAGAGAAAGCTCATGAGAGGTTTGATGGAGAGGCATTGTGGAGTGTATTGCGATTGAATGGAATAAGTGGAAAGTTTGTTGAATGCGGTGAAGAGTTTTTACATGAATATCAAAGCATATGTGAGAGTCGGGAATAGTATAAGTGATTTGTTTGAGGTGACTGTAGGGTTACGTCAAGGTTGTGTAATGTTACCATGGTTGTTAACATATATAGAGTGGTTAGGGAAAGAGTATAAGACAGAGGCTTGGAATTAGTGGGTGAGTATGGAAGGTTGTGAAAATTAAATCATTTGCTATTGCGGATGGCATAGGACTGGTGGCTGATACTAAGAATGAACTAAATCACATGGTGACAGAGTTTGTTAGGATGTATGAAAGAAGGAAGTTTCGAGTAAATATTGGTAAAAGTAAAGTCATTAGATGCTCGAGGAGGGTTAATACTGGTACACTGAATGTAGGAGTGAATGGAGAGTTGCTTGAAGATGTAGAGAGTTTTTAGTATCTGGGGTCGCATGCATCAAGGAATGGATGAGTGGATGTGGAGGTAAGTCATCAAGTGAATGAAGTGAGTAAATGTCTGTGTGGGTTGAGTGTGATGAAAAATAGGTATTTTGAAATGAATGCAAAGAGAAGTATATATTAAGGTGTGATTGTGCCAACAGCATTATATGGAGCAGAGACTTGGAATGTAAGAGTAGATGATAAAGCAAGTTGAATGTATTGGAGATGAGGTGTTAGAGAAGTATGATTGGTGTATCTAGAATAGATAGAGTAAGCAATGAGGAGATCAGGCAGAAAATGAATGCTGAAAGGAGAATGCCAGATAGATAAGATCAGAGAGTGTTGAGTTGGTTTGGACATATGGAAAGGATAAGTAAAAGAACGAATAGCAAAAAGAGTGTGGAGTGTAGAAGTGGTTGGAGTTAGGCCAAGAGAAAGGCTTAGAATGAGGTGGATGGATGGCGTGAAAAGAGCATTGGATGCACGTGGAAGGTCAGTGGAGTAGGGAAGAGAGCATGCAAGAGGTAGGAATGAGTGGAGAAAGATTGTGTATAAGTGACACGAGCCAAAGGAATTTCTTGCACCTGCTAGTTCAATGAACTGTGGGTAACCTAGGCAGGGTGGTATGGGGGAGGAAATGGGTCAACCCATTATCCCCAAGGAGATAAGAGGTGTAGTTGAGGTATGTTTGGATCATGGTTAATGCGTGTTTCTTGGTTCGGCCACCCCCCTTACAGCAGGGAATACGACCATGTATGTATGTATATATATATATATATATATATATATATATATATATATATATATATATATATATATATATATATATGTATATATATATATATATATATATATATATATATAT
>JAXCGZ010015145.1:77500-82500 GCA_037179515.1 Halocaridina rubra
CTACCCTTACATTTGATAAGAAAGCATATACTACCCTTACTATACCATTTATATGTATTTCTGGGGACAAATCTGCCAGTATGTTTACTCCTAGATCTCTAATTCTCTGTCTCTTGAATTTGTACACCTGCCACCTAGTAGTCAAGCTTGGGCCTTCTTGCACTTGCACCAATTCTCATTACCTTTCATTTTGAAGCATTGAATTTCATTAGCCACTTTTCTGACCACTCATGCAGACTCTTTAGATCTTCCTGAAGTTCTCTAATATTGTTCTCGCTTCTTACTTTCTTCACAATCTTTGCATCATCTGCAAACATATTCATGAATGAATTTACAGACTCTGGTAGGTCATTTACATATACAAGGAACAAAAGTGGCCCTAAAACTGAACCCTGTAGAACTCCACTACTAAGTTTTTTACTTTCTTCTCAATCTTTGCATCATATGCAAACATATTCATGAATGAATTTGCAGACTCTGGTAAGTCATTTGCAAACACAAGGAACCCTGTGGAACTCCACTACTAACTCTTCTCCATTCAGACACTGAATGTCTTACTCTAACCCTCTGTTCCCTTCCTTATAAGTAGGTTTTTGTCCATTCTAAGACATTTCCACCTATTCCAGCCATGGCTTGCAGCTTCATAATAAGTCTCCCGTGTGGAACAGTGTCAAATGCTTTCTGGAAGTCTAGGAATATGCAACCTGCCTATCCCTCTCTTTCCTGTAAGATTCGGCTTACCTCATCATAAAATTCTAATAAGTTTGTTGCTGTTGATCTACCTTCTCTGAAGCCATGTTGTCTCTGACAAAAAGTTGAAGGATTCCAAGTGAAGAGAGATATGTTTCCTTAGTAGTTTTTCATAACTTAGCAAACTATGCTGGTCAAGGAAACTGGTCTATAGTTTAGAGCCGCATCCCTCCTTCCCTTTTTAAATATAGGTATCACGTTCGCTTCTTTCCAGCATCTTGGAATCTCCCCTGACTCCAATGACTTTTTAAATTTAATACTTTGTGCCACAGATATTGAGTTTGTGCATTTTTTAAGTACATGAGGGGATATGTCATCAGGCCCGGTAGCTTTATGGACATATAACTCCATCAGCGCTTTGCATACCTCTGTGGCTGAAAGGTTGATGTTCTCTAATACTGGCCCATGAGCTTCTATCTCTGCAATCAGAGGGGGTTAGGTATTTTCTTCTGTAAATACTGACTGAAATTCCTTGTTCAGTTCTTTGCAGATTTCTTCATCTGTCTCGGTGATGCTTCCATCCACTCTCTTAAGCCTTAAAACCTGTTCTTTTACCTTCAATTTCCCTCTGATAAAGTTGTGGAAAAGCTTGGGATTTTCTTTAGCCTTCCTGGTGATATCCCTTTCATAGTCTCTCTCTGCCTCTCTTCTTTTACTTAGGTAATCATTTCCTGCTCTTTCGTAGGTTTGCCAGGAATTTATGTTTTTTCTCCTCCAGCATTTGTCTCTCTACTCCTTAGCTCTTTTACACTCATTATCAAGCCACTTCTCTCTGGTATGAATTACACCTACTTTGGTGACAGGTAGGCAGCAACCTACTATCTTCCCATATTTCTCGTACGTTTCTTGTACAGGTTTGTTGTAAAATATGGTTCTACAGTCAATAACTGCAAAAAGCTCATGCATTTTGATGCAATCTCCTTTCAGATAGTTCCTCCTCATGTCCTCAGTGCCTCTACTTTCAGGCAAAATATCTTCAGTGATATACTCCATCAACAACACACAGTGGTCACTCTTTCCAATTGGTGGTTCATACTCATATTTTTCAATATCCAACACGTTATCTGGGAATACTAGATCAAATAGTGATGGCTCATCCCCACCCATGGCCCTCGTTGGTTCTATTACATGTTGGTGTAGGAAATTCGCTTGTATGCAATCTAGGAATCTTACCCCGAATGAGTCCTCAACACTGTGCGGGTCAGGATTTATCCAGCCTATCTCTTTATGATTAAAATCTCCCATAATCAAAATCCTACATTTTCTCTCCCGTGCAATGTTAACAACTGAGTTTATGACTTCAATAATACCTATATGACTTTCCTTAAAAACTTCTAGCCTATGTTTGTTCCTTGGTGGGTTATATACAACAATTATTATATTTCTCTCAGATCCAGTATTTATGCGGGCAACAGGAAATTCCTTGAACTCACTTTCTATAGCCAAATTTATTTCTTCAACCTGAATCCTTTCACTTATGAGCAGTGCTATCCCTCCACCAGTCCTCTCAGATCTTTCAACCTTTAATATTCTGAAGCCATTTGGAAAAACTGTGACACTGTTTATGTCCTCACTCAACTAAGTCTCTGTAATTGCTACTATATCTGCCTTACTGTTGTGAATCCTATCTTTTAATTCTACTGTCTTACCAGCTAATCCATCAGCATTTGCGTATAACAATCTTAATGAGGCCCCATCCCCTGATCTGTCATTATCTCCCCCTTTGGCTGGAATAACTCTGAAAAGAAAATTTTTCTTCTCTTCTTCATTTCTTTCTTCATTTAACCTTCTTGCTTCTTGCCTGATTGTGTGTGTGATTACCTAATTGTGATTGCCTAATTGTGTTTACGGGAAAGAGCCCAAAGCTTGTATCTTCCCGACTCCTTATCGGTTCCATTTTATACTTAGTGATACTTATCATACCTGTCCTTAAAACTAGGATTGAGATAGCATTAACTACCTCCTCGCTTAGCCAATTACAATTATCAACTACTCTTACACTGAAAAAGCATTTCCTTACATCCTGCAAAGAAGTTTTCTTACAAAGCTTCAAACTATGACCTCTAGTTCTAAAGCCAGCCATATCAAAATATCGATCCCTATTCACACTGTCATAACCATGAAGGAAATTAAAGACTGTCACCATATTCCCCCTCAATCTTCTAGCTTCGAGTGATGGTAAGTCTAATTCCCTCAGCCTCTCATCATAACTGAGATTGTGTGTGTGTGTGTGTGTGTGTGTGTGTGTGTGTGAGTGTGTGTGTGTGTATGTGTGTGTGTGTGTGTGTGTGTGTGTGTGTGTGTGTGTGTGTGTGTGTGTGTGATTACCTAATTGTGATTACCTAATTGTGTTTACGGGAAAGAGCCCAAAGCTCGTATCTTCCCGTCTCCTGATCGCTTCCATTTTATACTTAGTCATACTTATCATACCTGTCCTTAAAACTATGGATTGAGATAGCATTAACTACCTCCTCGCTTAGCCAATTCCAATTATCAACTACTCTTACACTGAAAAAGTATTTTCTTACAGCCTGCAAAGAAGTTTTCTTACGAAGCTTCAAACTATGACCTCTAGTTCTAGAGCCAGCCATATCAAAATATCGATCCCTATCCACTCTATAATAACCATGAAGGAATTTAAAGACTGTCACCATATTCCCCCTCAATCTTCTAGCTTCGAGTGATGTTAAGTCTAATTCCCTCAGCCTCTCATCATAACTGAGATTGCGTATTTCTGGCGCCAGTTTCGTGGCATGTCTTTGAACTTTTTCAAGCTTAGCTATGTGCTTTTTCAAGTATGGATTCCAATAGGGGGTTGCATATTCGAGTTTTGGCCTCACATAGGTTACATAAATATTTCTGAACATTTCCTTGTCCATGTGCCTGAAGGCTACCCTTACATTTGATAAGAATGCATATGTTGCCCTTACTATGCCATTTATATGTATTTCTGGACACAAATCTGCCAGTATGCTTACGCCTAGATCTCTCTCATTTTCTGTCTCTTGAAGTTGTACTCCAGCCATCTATTAGTCAAGCTTGGGCCTTCTTGCACTTGTACCCATTCTCATTACCTTACATTTTGAAGTATTGAATTTCATTAGCCACTTTTCTGACCACTCATGCAGACTATTTAGATCCTCCTGAAGTTCTCTACCATTGTTCTCGTTTTTTACTTTCTTCACAATCTTTGCATCATCTGCAAACATATTCATGAATGAATTTACAGACTCTGGTAGGTCATTTACATATACAATGAACAAAATTGGCCCTAAAACTGAACCCTGTGGAACTCCACTACTAACTCTTCTCCATTCAGACACTGAGAGTCTTACTCTAATCCTCTGTTCCCTTCCTCCTAAGTAAGTTTTTATCCATTCCAAAACATTTCCACCTATTCTAGCCATTGCTTGCAGCTTCCTAATAAGTCTCCCATGTGGAACAGTGTCAAACGCTTTCTGGAAGCCTAGGAATATGCAATCTGTCTAGCCCTCTCTTTCCTGTAAGATTCGGCTTACCTCATCATAAAATTCTAATAAGTTTGTTACTGTTGATCTACCTTCTCTGAAGCCATGTTGTCTCACTGACAAAAAGTTTAAAAAATCCAAGTGAAGAGAGATATGCTTCCTTAGTAGTTTCTCCATAGCTTTGCAAACTATGCTGGTCAAGGAAACTGGTCTATAGTTCAGAGCCGTATCCCTCCTTCCCTTTTTGAAGATAGGTATCACATTTGCTTGTTTCCAGCATCTTGGAATCTCCCCTGACTCCAGTGACTTTTTAAATATGATACTTAGTGCCACTGATATTGAGTTTGCGCATATTTTAAGTACATGAGGGGATATGTCATCAGGACCTGTAGCTTTATGAACATCTAAATCCATCAGCGCTTTGCATACATCTGTGGCTGTAAGGTTGATGTTCTCTAATACCGGCCCTTGAGCTTCTATCTCTGCAATCTGAGGGGTTGGGGTATTTTCTACTGTAAAGACTGACTGAAACTCCTTGTTCAATTCTTTGCAGATCTCTTCATCCATCTCCATCCGCTCTCTTTAGCCATAAAACCCGTTCTTTTACCTTCAGTTTTCCTCTGATAAAGCTGTGGAAAAGCTTGGGATTTTCTTTAGCCTTTCTGGTGATATCCCTCTCATAGTCTCTCTCTGCCTCTCTCCTTTTACTTAGGTAGTCATTTCTTGCTCTTTCGTAGGTTTGCCAGGCATTTATGTTTTTTCTCCTCCTATACCTTTTCCAGC
>JAXCGZ010015145.1:92500-105000 GCA_037179515.1 Halocaridina rubra
TACAACCCACCAAGGAACCAAAATAGGCTTGAAATTTATGAGGAAAGTCATATAGGTACGATTGAAGTCATAAACTCAGTTGTTAACATGGCGCGGGAGAAAAAATGTAGGATTTTGATTATGGGAGACTTTAATCATAAAGAGATAGATTGGATAAATCTTGACCCACACAGTGGTGAGGACTCCTTTGGGGCAAGATTCCTAGATTGCGTACAAGGGAATTTCCTACACCAACATGTAATGGAACCAACAAGAGCCAGGGGTGGGGATGAGCCATCACTACTTGATCTGGTGTTCACAGATAATGTGTTGGATATTGAAAATATTGAGTATGAACCACCAATTGGAAAGAGTGACCACTGTGTGTTGTTGATGGAGTATATCATTGAAGACATTCTTCCTGAGAGTAGAGGCACTGAGGACATGAGGAGGAACTATCAGAAAGGAGATTACATCAAAATGAATGAGCTTTTTGCAGTTATTGACTGGAGAACCTTATTTTACAACAAATCTGTACAAGAAATGTATGACATCTTTTGTGAGAAATATGGGAAGATTGTAGATTGCTGCATACCTGTCACCAAAGTAGGTGTAATTCATGCCAGAGAGAAATGGTTCGATAATGGGTGTAAAAGAGCTAAGGAGTGGAGAGACAAATGCTGGAAAAGGTATAGGAGGAGAAAAAACATAAATGCCTGGCAAACCTACAAAAGAGCAAGAAATGACTACCTAAGTAAAAGGAGAGAGGCAGAGAAAGATTATGAGAGGGACATCACCAGGAAGGCGAAAGAAAATCCCAAGCTTTTCCACAGCTTTATCAGAGGAAAACTGAAGGTAAAAGAACAGGTTTTAAGGCTAAAGAGAGCGGATGGAAGCATCACTGAGACGGACGAAGAGATCTGCAAAGAATTGAACAAGGAGTTTCAGTCAGTATTTACAGTAGAAAATACCCCACCCCCTCAGATTGCAGTGATAGAAGCTCAAGGGCCGGTATTAGAGAACATCAACCTTACAGCCACAGAGGTATGCAAAGCGCTGATGGATTTAGATGTTCATAAAGCTACAGGTCCTGATGACATATCCCCTCATGTGCTTAAAAAATGCGCAAACACAATATCAGTGGCACTAAGTATCATATTTAAGGAGTCATTGGAGTCGGGGGAGATTCCAAGATGCTGGAAACAAGCAAATGTGATACCTATCTTCAAAAAGGGAAGGAGGGATACGGCTCTGAACTATAGACCAGTTTCCTTGACCAGCATAGTTTGCAAAGTTTTGGAGAAACTACTAAGGAAACATATCTCTCTTCACTTGGAATCCTTCAACTTTTTGTCAGTGAGGCAACATGGCTTCAGAGAAGGAAGATCAACAGTAACAAACTTATTAGAATTTTATGATGAGGTAAGCCAAATCTTACAGGAAAGAGAGGGCTGGGCAGATTGCATATTCCTAGACTTCCAGAAAGCGTTTGACACTGTTCCACATGGGAGACTTATTAGGAAGCTGCAATCAATGGCTAGAATAGGTGGAAATGTCTTGGAATGGATAAAAACTTACTTAGAAGGAAGGGAACAGAGGGTTAGAGTAAGACACTCAGTGTCTGAATGGAGAAGAGTTAGTAGTGGAGTTCCACAGGGTTCAGTTTTAGGGCCACTTTTGTTCCTTGTATATGTAAATGACCTACCAGAGTCTGTAAATTCATTCATGAATATGTTTGCAGATGATGCAAAGATTGTGAAGAAAGTAAAAAACGAGAACAATGGTAGAGAACTTCAGGAGGATCTAAATAATCTGCATGAGTGGTCAGAAAAGTGGCTAATGAAATTCAATACCTCAAAATGTAAGGTAATGAGAATGGGTACAAGTGCAAGAAGGCCCAAGCTTGACTACTCGGTGGCTGGAGTACAACTTCAGGAGACAGAAAATGAGAGAGATCTAGGAGTAAACATATTGGCAGATTTGTCTCCAGAAATACATATAAATGGCGTAGTAAGGGCAGCATATGCATTCTTATCAAATGTAAGGGTAGCCTTCAGGCACATGGACAAGGAAATGTTCAGAAATATTTATGTAACCTATGTGAGGCCAAAACTCGAATATGCAGCCCCCTTTTGGAATCCGCACTTGAAAAAGCACATAGCTAAGCTTGAAAAAGTTCAAAGACATGCCACAAAACTGGTGCCAGAAATACGCAATCTCGGTTATGATGAGAGGCTGAGGGAATTAGACTTGCCATCACTCGAAGCTAGAAGAGTAAGGGGGGATATGGTGACAGTCTTTAAATTCCTTCATGGTTATGATAGAGTGGATAGGGATCGATATTTCGATATGGCTGGCTCTAGAACTAGAGGTCATAGTTTGAAGCTTCGGAAGAAAACTTGTTTGCAGGATGTAAGGAAATACTTTTTCAGTGTAAGAGTAGTTGATAATTGGAATTCGCTAAGCGAGGAGGTAGTTAATGCTACCTCAATCCATAGTTTTAAGGACAGGTATGATAAGTATCACTAAGTCTAAAAATGGAACCGATCAGGAGACGGGAAGATACGAGCTTTGGGCTCTTTCCCGTAAACACAATTAGGTAATCACAATTAGGTAATCACATACATACATACATACATACATACATACATACATACATACATACATACATACATACATACATACATCGATAATGGGTGTAAAAGAGCTAAGGAGTGGAGAGACAAATGCTGGAAAAGGTATAGGAGGAGAAAAAACATAAATGCATGGCAAACCTACAAAAGAGCAAGAAATGACTACCTAAGTAAAAGGAGAGACGCAGAGAGAGATTATGAGAGGGACATCACCAGGAAGGCTAAAGAAAATCCCAAGCTTTTCCACAGCTTTATCAGAGGAAAACTGAAGGTAAAAGAACAGGTTTTAAGGCTAAAGAGAGCGGATGGAAGCATCACTGAGACGGACGAAGAGATCTGCAAAGAATTGAACAAGGAGTTTCAGTCAGTATTTACAGTAGAAAATACCCCACCCCCTCAGATTGCAGTGATAGAAGCTCAAGGGCCGGTACTAGAGAACATCAACCTTACAGCCACAGAGGTATGCAAAGCGCTGATGGATTTAGATGTTCATAAAGCTACAGGTCCTGATGACATATCCCCTCATGTGCTTAAAAAATGCGCAATCACAATATCAGTGGCACTAAGTATCATATTTAAGGAGTCACTGGAGTCGGGGGAGATTCCAAGATGCTGGAAACAAGCAAATGTGATACCTATCTTCAAAAAGGGAAGGAGGGATACGGCTCTGAACTATAGACCAGTTTCCTTGACCAGCATAGTTTGCAAACTTATGGAGAAACTACTAAGGAAACATATCTCTTTTCACTTGGAATCCTTCAACTTTTTGTCAGTGAGGCAACATGGCTTCAGAGAAGGAAGATCAACAGTAACAAACTTATTAGAATTTTATGATGAGGTAAGCCAAATCTTACAGGAAAGAGAGGGCTGGGCAGATTGCATATTCCTAGACTTCCAGAAAGCGTTTGACACTGTTCCACATGGGAGACTTATTAGGAAGCTGCAATCAATGGCTAGAATAGGTGGAAATGTCTTGGAATGGATAAAAACTTACTTAGAAGGAAGGGAACAGAGGGTTAGAGTAAGACACTCAGTGTCTGAATGGAGAAGAGTTAGTAGTGGAGTTCCACAGGGTTCAGTTTTAGGGCCACTTTTGTTCCTTGTATATGTAAATGACCTACCAGAGTCTGTAAATTCATTCATGAATATGTTTGCAGATGATGCAAAGATTGTGAAGAAAGTAAAAAACGAGAACAATGGTAGAGAACTTCAGGAGGATCTAAATAATCTGCATGAGTGGTCAGAAAAGTGGCTAATGAAATTCAATACCTCAAAATGTAAGGTAATGAGAATGGGTACAAGTGCAAGAAGGACCAAGTTTGACTACTCGGTGGCTGGAGTACAACTTCAAGAGACAGAAAATGAGAGAGATCTAGGAGTAAACATACTGGCAGATTTGTCTCCAGAAATACATATAAATGGCGTAGTAAGGGCAGCATATGCATTCTTATCAAACGTAAGGGTAGCCTTCAGGCACATGGACAAGGAAATGTTCAGAAATATTTATGTAACCTATGTGAGGCCAAAACTGGAATATGCAGCCCCCTTTTGGAATCCGCACTTGAAAAAGCACATAGCTAAGCTTGAAAAAGTTCAAAGACATGCCACGAAACTGGTGCCAGAAATACGCAATCTCGGTTATGAGGAGAGGCTGAGGGAATTAGACTTGCCATCACTCGAAGCTAGAAGAGTAAGGGGGGATATGGTGACAGTCTTTAAATTCCTTCATGGTTATGATAGAGTGGATAGGGATCGATATTTCGATATGGCTGGCTCTAGAACTAGAGGTCATAGTTTGAAGCTTCGGAAGAAAACTTGTTTGCAGGATGTAAGGAAATACTTTTTCAGTGTAAGAGTAGTTGATAATTGGAATTCGCTAAGCGAGGAGGTAGTTAATGCTATCTCAATCCATAGTTTTAAGGACAGGTATGATAAGTATCACTAAGTCTAAAAATGGAACCGATCAGGAGACGGGAAGATACGAGCTTTGGGCTCTTTCCCGTAAACACAATTAGGTAATCACAATTAGGTAATCACATACATACAGTGACACACGGAACTGCTCCTCTTAAATTTTAAATTGTTTCGAGTGACTAAGTGCTTAGTGGAAAACTTTACCATAATTTCCCTAAATCTGAAATCCTGCAGAGTATTGTGAGTACAAAACTTATATTTGTTGTATGACGAGACTGTCCAAAATATTAAAGGAAAAAAAATTGAGAACATTTTTCGTGAGGGAAGAGAGAAGCTGCCGTCCAGTTCTGCCTTGAAGGAAATTTAGAAGAGTTGCCAGAGGTGAAGCCATCACATCACATTACCTAATTTTTTGTGTAAACTGGGGAAAGCTCTTAAGCCGTTTACCTGATCCTGTGGTTCCATATATTGTTAAAATCAGTATCCTTCCCATTTATATTAACTTGTTAGTTAGTTTGATACACGAAAAATTGAATAAGTAAAAAAACAAAAAAAAAACAAATATCCACCTGTCAACAGTACTGAGTTAAGTTGCCAAGTAGTACAGTTGTCTTAATTTCTTTTTTTTTTTTTTTTTTTGCTTTTCTTTTAGCTTTCTCTTTTACTATTTTGTTTTTATTTTGTATATATATTGAGTTAAATGTAAAGTATAATCTTGTGATAACATACCTTGGTTAGCAAGTGAGTTTATCAGTTAGGAAGAATATATAGCAGAAACAGGTGGGTGCCACCTCAGACACAGGTTCGAATTTTTCCTTCAGGTTTGACTTTTGTTTTGTTGCATTTTCTTTTTTTTCTTTTTATCCTTAAATTACCATGGTCAAGTTTTTAAGTTAAGATGTGTGTTACCAGAAAAGAGATAAACTGAGACACTAAATAGCACTTATATGGAGATATAAAAATTCTGTATGAAGGTTAATTAAATTTTTTTCTTTTTTTTCCTCTTTCTCGTCTTCTTTCTATATTCTGTGAGAGGGAGAACATAAAAATGACGCCATCTCTGTCCCAAACCTCTCCCATCCATGGGTCGGTAGGAGGGGTAGCCTTCAGGCGACTCAAACAGAAAATCAAGAATATGGAGGAAATGGTTATAAGCCTTGATGATAAAATTCAGAATATGGATGGAGAAATGAAAGAAAATGAAACACTCAGAGAGCAAATAAGATCTTTGGAGGAAGCAAATAAAGCACAAGAGCAGGAGAGAAAGGAACTAGAAAAAAGAATAAAAAAGCTGGAAGGGGAAAAGAGTCATCTAGAATCTAGACTTTCTAAACAAGAAGATAAAAACAAACAGCTGAATGACAACCTAAAGGAATTAGATGTTAGTTCACTGCTCTCTTCTGAGAGAGACGAGATTGCTGCTTGGAATGTCCAGATTAAGGAAAACATTGAGCAGTTCAGAAAAGAGTTCCAGGAGCTGAATATGGAAAATGATGCCATGAAAACTTCCTTTGCTGATGCACTAAAGGGGAATGTGGCAGTAAAAGAGGCTGTAAAGGTGGTGGCACTGGAAAACATACAAACAGTTGACTATAAAGAGACAGTAATCGAAAAAATGAAAGACGTTGTGATGGAAAGGGCAAACCCACTCATCAGACAGGCACTTGATAAGGAGAAGACAGTGGTAATCTCAGGCATAAGCGAGTCCCAGGAACCATCATGGCAGGGGAGACTTGAAGAAAATAAAGCTAGGGTTGTAGACCTGATAAGAAAGCTTGGAGTAGTATGTGGTCCTGAGGATTTTGTAAACATACACCAACTAGGTAAATATTCGAGGGAAGGAAAGCCGAGACCAACAAAAGTAACCTTTGAGAGAGGGGAAACATGTAGGGAAATATTGTTGAGAAAAAAAAGTCTAAAAGACCTTCAAGAATTCAAAGAAGTGTTCATTAGACAATACAGAACACAGGAAGAGATGGGAAAGATCAAAAACTTGTTGCAAGAGGCAAGAAGGTTAAATGATGAAAGAAATGAAGAAGAGAAGAAAAATTTTTATTACAGAGTTCTTCCAGACAAAGGGGAGATAAAGAAGATAATGACAGAAGATCAGGGGATGGGGCCTCATTAAGATTGTTATACACAAATGCTGATGGATTAGCTGGTAAGGCAGTAGAATTAAAAGATAGGATTCACAACAGTAAGGCAGATATAGTAGCAATTACAGAGACTAAGTTGAGTGAGGACATAAACAGTGTCACAGTTTTTCCTAAGGGTTTCAGAATACTAAGGGTTGAAAGATCTGAGAGGACTGGTGGAGGGATAGCACTGCTCATAAGTGGAAGGATTCAAGTCGAAGAAATAAACTTGGCTATAGAAAGTGAGTTCAAGGAATTTCTTGTTGCTCGCATAAATACTGGGTCAGAGAGCATTATAATAACTGTTGTATACAACCCACCAAGGAACCAAAATAGGCTTGAAGTTTATGAGGAAAATCATTTAGGTACTATTGCAGTCATAAACTCAGTTGTTAACATGGCACGGGAAAAAAATGTAGGATTTTGATTATGGGAGACTTTAATCATAAAGAGATAGATTGGATAAATCTTGACCCACACAATGGTGAGGACTCATTCGGGGCAAGATTCCTAGATTGCGTACAAGGGAATTTCCTACACCAACATGTAATGGAACCAACAAGGGCCAGGGGTGGGGATGAGCCTTCACTACTTGATCTAGTGTTCACAGATAATGTGTTGGATATTGAAAAAATTGAGTATGAACCACCAATTGGAAAGAGTGACCACTGTGTGTTGTTGATGGAGTATATCATTGAAGATATTCTTCCTGAGAGTAGAGGCACTGAGGACATGAGGAGGAACTATCGGAAAGGAGATTACATCAAAATGAATGAGCTTTTTGCAGTTATTGACTGTAGAACCTTATTTTACAACAAATCTGTACAAGAAATGTATGACATCTTTTGTGAGAAATATGGGAAGATAGTGAATTGCTGCATACTTGTCACCAAAGTAGGTGTAATTCATGCCAGAGAGAAATGGTTCGATAATGGGTGTAAAAGAGCTAAGGAGTGGAGAGACAAATGCTGGAAAAGGTATAGGAGGAGAAAAAACATAAATGCATGGCAAACCTACAAAAGAGCAAGAAATGACTACCTAAGTAAAAGGAGAGAGGCAGAGAGAGATTATGAGAGGGACATCACCAGGAAGGCTAAGGAAAATCCCAAGCTTTTCCGCAGCTTTATCAGAGGAAAACTGAAGGTAAAAGAACAGGTTTTAAGGCTAAAGAGAGCGGATGGAAGCATCACTGAGACGGATGAAGAGATCTGCAAAGAATTGAACAAGGAGTTTCAGTCAGTATTTACAGTAGAAAATACCCCACCCCCTCAGATTGCAGTGATAGAAGCTCAAGGGCCGGTATTAGAGAACATCAACCTTACAGCCACAGAGGTATGCAAAGCGCTGATGGATTTAGATGTTCATAAAGCTACAGGTCCCGATGACATATCCCCTCATGTGCTTAAAAAATGCGCAAACACAATATCAGTGGCACTAAGTATCATATTTAAGGAGTCACTGGAGTCGGGGGAGATTCCAAGATGCTGGAAACAAGCAAATGTGATACCTATCTTCAAAAAGGGAAGGAGGGATACGGCTCTGAACTATAGACCTGTTTCCTTGACCAGCATAGTTTGCAAAGTTATGGAGAAACTACTAAGGAAACATATCTCTCTTCGCTTGGAATCCTTCAACTTTTTGTCAGTGAGGCAACATGGCTTCAGAGAAGGTAGATCAACAGTAACAAACTTATTAGAATTTTATGATGAGGTAAGCCAAATCTTACAGGAAAGAGAGGGCTTGGCAGATTGCATATTCCTAGACTTCCAGAAAGCGTTTGACACTGTTCCACATGGGAGACTTATTAGGAAGCTGCAATCAATGGCTAGAATAGGTGGAAATGTTTTGGAATGGATAAAAACTTACTTAGAAGGAAGGGAACAGAGGGTTAGAGTAAGACACTCAGTGTCTGAATGGAGAAGAGTTAGTAGTGGAGTTCCACAGGGTTCAGTTTTAGGGCCACTTTTGTTCCTTGTATATGTAAATGACCTACCAGAGTCTGTAAATTCATTCATGAATATGTTTGCAGATGATGCAAAGATTGTGAAGAAAGTAAAAAACGAGAACAATGGTAGAGAACTTCAGGAGGATCTAAATAATCTGCATGAGTGGTCAGAAAAGTGGCTAATGAAATTCAATACTTCAAAATGTAAGGTAATGAGAATGGGTACAAGTGCAAGAAGGCCCAAGCTTGACTACTCGGTGGCTGGAGTACAACTTCAAGAGACAGAAAATGAGAGAGATCTAGGAGTAAACATACTGGCAGATTTGTCTCCAGAAATACATATAAATGGCATAGTAAGGGCAGCATATGCATTCTTATCAAATGTAAGGGTAGCCTTCAGGCACATGGACAAGGAAATGTTCAGAAATATTTATGTAACCTATGTGAGGCCAAAACTGGAATATGCAGCCCCCTTTTGGAATCCGCACTTGAAAAAGCACATAGCTAAGCTTGAAAAAGTTCAAAGACATGCCACGAAACTGGTGCCAGAAATACGCAATCTCAGTTATGATGAGAGGCTGAGGGAATTAGACTTACCATCACTGGAAGCTAGAAGAGTGAGGGGGGATATGGTGACAGTCTTTAAATTCCTTCATGGTTATGATAGAGTGGATAGGGATCGATATTTTGATATGGCTGGCTCTAGAACTAGAGGTCATAGTTTGAAGCTTCGTAAGAAAACTTCTTCGCAGGATGTAAGGAAATACTTTTTCAGTGTAAGAGTAGTTGATAATTGGAATTGGCTAAGCGAGGAGGTAGTTAATGCTATCTCAATCCATAGTTTTAAGGACAGGTATGATAAGTATCACTAAGTATAAAATGGAACCGATGAGGAGACGGGAAGATACGAGCTTTGGGCTCTTTCCCGTAAACACAATTAGGTAATCAATTAGGTAATCACATGCATGCATACGTGCATACATACATGCATACGTACATACATACATACATACATACATACATACATACATACATACATACATACATACATACATACATACATGCATACACACACACACACATATATATATATATATATATATATATATATATATATATATATATATATATATATATATATATATATATATATATATATATATATATATATTTATATATATAATATATATATATATATATATATATATATATATATATATATATATATATATATATATATATATATATATATATATATATATATACATATATATAATTATATATATATATATATATATATATATATATATATATATATACATATACATATATATATATATATATATATATATATATATATATATATATATATATATATATATATATATATATATATATATATATATATATATATATATATATATATATATATATATATATATATATATACTGTACCGCCTTTAGGGGTTTCCATATTTTATACTCCAATGAATCGTTTACTTGCTTTCACATAAAAATAAGGCACAAGGCTCTTCTACTTATTTTCAAGAGGTTCTTTAGAAGAAATGCTTTTCACACCACCTTTTGGTATAGAGTACTGGATGTCAAGGGTAGTAGCAAGTAACTAGTCCTTGGGGCTATGGATGTCTGGGGTAGTAGCAAGTAACTAGTCCTTGGGGCTACGAATTGTAGAGGTAACACAATACCTCTCATTCTCTGCATGCAGATGCCTTGCAAAAAGGATCTACATATATGCATATATATTTGGGCACATACTTAGATGAATGACATCACGGCCTCATACAACTTATTGATATATAAATATCATAGAACTGAAGATAAAAAATATATAAAATCTTAGGCTCAATATATATAAAATGAATATGAGAAGTGAATTACTAAAGAGACTATAGCATGAATTGGCTAGAAAGGAAGATCAAATAGTCTTCGTACCTGTGTTAAGTTAAGAGCAATTGGGTCCCGATTATTCACGTTCTTCTCGCAGGAAGCAGTGTAAAAATCCTTCTTAATCTTCTCTATGATGCCAAATGAACGGAGCTGACGGATTCTGTAAACAATTGAAATTTCAATGCATTAATCCGCTATTGCGTTACTTACACACGCACACACACACGTGTGTGTGTGTGTGTGTGTGTGTGTGTGTGTGTGTGTGTGTGTGTGTGTGTGTGTGTGTGTGTGTGTGTGTTTGTGTGTGTGTGTGTGCGTACAAAGCTGTACAAGAACTCCATCAGAGCCATGTGGTCTACCTCCCATGAAGATTGCATTCCTCAATCATTTTATATTGGCATGACAACAATCAAATTAACTAAAAGATTAAAATATTACCTACAAGAAGGTGCCCCACAATAATCATATGATGAAAAAACAGCAGAACTCCATCACACGTAAAATGTTTGACGAAAATGCGTGTGATTACCTAATTGTGATTACCTAATTGTGCTTACGGGAAAGAGCCCAAAGCTCGTATCTTCCCGTCTCCTGATCGCTTCCATTTTAGACTTAGTGATACTTATCATACCTGTCCTTAAAACTATGGATTGAGATAGCATTAACTACCTCCTCGCTTAGCCAATTCCAATTATCAACTACTCTTACACTGAAAAAGTATTTCCTTACATCCTGCAAACAAGTTTTCTTACGAAGCTTCAAACTATGACCTCTAGTTCTAGAGCCAGCCATATCAAAATATCGATCCCTATCCACTCTATCATAACCATGAAGGAATTTAAAGACTGTCACCATATCCCCCCTCACTCTTCTAGCTTCCAGTGATGGTAAGTCTAATTCCCTCAGCCTCTCATCATAACTGAGATTGCGTATTTCTGGCACCAGTTTCGTGGCATGTCTTTGAACTTTTTCAAGCTTAGCTATGTGCTTTTTCAAGTGCGGATTCCAAAAGGGGGCTGCATATTCCAGTTTTGGCCTCACATAGGTTACATATATATTTCTGTACATTTCCTAGTCCATGTGCCTGAAGGCTACCCTTACATTTGATAAGAATGCATATGCTGCCCTTACTACGTGTGTTTATCTGTGCGTGTGTGCGCACGCGTGTGTATGTATATAGGTGCATACATATGCATGCAAACATATATATATATATATATATATATATATATATATATATATATATATATATATATATATATATATATATATATATATATATATATATATATATATATATATATATATATACATACATATGTGTGTGTATATATATATATAAATATATATATATATATATATATATATATATATATATATATATATATATATATATATATATATATATATATATATATATATATATATATATATATCTTGTAAGAGAAGGTAACTCTGGAACATTTATATTATAGTTGAGCATCAGACAGGAATTTTGAGCTATGAAGACAGCTATATATATATATATATATATATAAATATATATATATATATATATATATATATATATATATATATATATATATATATATATATATATATATATATATGTATATATATATATATATATATATATATATATATATATATATATATATATATATATATATATATATATACATATATATATATATATATATATATATATATATATATATATATATATATATATATATATATATATATATATATATATATATATATATATATATATATATATATATATATACATATATATATATATATATATATATATATATATATATATATATATATATATATATATATATATATATATATATATATATATATATATATATATATATATATATATATATATATATATATATATATATATATATATATATATATATATATATATATATATATATATATATATATATATATATATATATATATATATAT